>QANZ01015611.1:0-20626 GCA_003254925.1 Chamaecrista fasciculata | reverse complement strand
CATCTCATCTCATCTCATCCACATCATCATCTCATTCACAACATCATCTCATTTTCTCTTACAATTACTAATCTATCCCTACTTATACACCTATAATTACCTATATTTTAATACAAATATAAAAAAAAACTAGACAAAATAGTAATTTTACATACATTCATTTATTACACTTATAATTTTCTCTCTCTATCTATCATTTCTCATCTTTTTTTTTTCTTTTCCACTTACCCACTTTTTCTGTTTCTCTCTCTCACACACACCCCACACACACTCTTATTTATATATATATATAGAATTTATATTAATTTAATTAAAAAAAATTTAGAATATTATTATTTTTTTAGTTGCAATATTCCTCATTCTACGAGCATACTTGTCTCTTATATTATTATAGAAAGAGTAATGCTATAAAAAGATCCATTGCTTAAGCAATAGACTTTTTATAGTCTATCTCTCCCTTTATCAAATCAAAAATTGAATATAAAACTTTGATGTGAGAATGATTGATGGAGAGAGAGATAAACTGTAAAACTCTATTGCTTGAGCAATACAGTTTTTTTATTGAGGAATGATAGAAAATTAATGAAATGGGCATAAAATAAGACAATCTCAGATATTGTATTTTCTTCAGTTTTCGGTTATTTTGAGTTTGGATATGTTCTATATATGTGGACAATAGTTCTCTATATTTTTTTTGTCAAATTAAAGGACTCCTAAATCTAATAACGGTAATGTATTGAATGGAGAAAATACAAAATGGCCCACGTGTATGTACATGATGGAAAAATATAGGGTTAAAGGGTCAATTTAGTCCTAAATGTATGCTTTAATATTCATTTTGGTCCATTATATTTCAAAATATTCAAATTGCTCCTAAATATTTGCAAAATGTTTCATTTTGGTCCCAACTATTGAATATGGCTTGTTTAGAGCTATGTATTGTTCCCGAAGAATACTTTCTCTATTTGGTTGGGACCAAAACGAAACATTTTACCAGTATTTAGGACCAAAATGAATCATTTTGCCAACATTTAGGACCAATATGAACATTTTGAAACATAATGGACCAAATGAATATTAGGGCATACATTTTGGATCAAAATGAACCATTGACCAAACATTTTTGTGTTGTTTTGTTATTTGCATTATGGTCCTCAAACTATTCTTTGTTATTTTTTTTCGTTGAATTTCACAAATAGATCCAATTATGGATGACTGGGATTTCGTGTAAGCCCCAAATTATCATTTACACATGTTAGGGATTGATTTATAGGACCGATACAAATTTATGGACCAAATTGTATTCTTAAAAATAATTCCAATATTATTTTCATTTTGGCCTATCATCTCATCCACTTGGATTGGCCTCTAACCCTTCATCCAAAATTTTCTCATCCTCACGCTTTTCAATACAATATCACACTTTTCAATATCATCTCATCTCAATATTATTCCAATCAAAACACAACCAAACACCTATCATCTCATCTTATTATCTCCATCTCATCTCACTATTTCTTACCATTTATACCCCTATACAAATTAAAAAAAATCCATAAACCCATTTCAACCAACCACAATCATTACATACCCATTTATATAATTTCACACTCTATTTCACATCATTTTCTCTAAAATCACCCAAACACCAATACATTATTTCATCACATCCCATTACAACATAATCTCATCTCATTCAATAAAATTGACTTGGATTGAAATGCTCAGGCTGCCAAACTGGCCCTAAGCTTTTATCAACTAAAATAAAATAGGTCAAAGTGTAAATTTGATTTCATATCTTTTGCTCAGCTTTCAATTTGGTCCTATATATTTTTTTCTTACATTTTTTGTCTCATAGCTTTGGGACAAGTCTCAATTTGGTCCCATATTTTTTTTTTGCCGATTTGGTCTCATATCTTTAGGTCAATTATAGAATTAGTCTATATCTTTGAGTCAGATTTAGAAGTGGTCATATATCTTTACAAGGTTGATCATTTTTGCAAAGATATGAAACTAATTCTGCAACCTGATTAAAACGAGACTAAATTGGGACTTTTTACAAAAATATGTGACCAAAAGTGCAACAAAAAAAGATACAAGACAAACTTAGAAATTGAGTAAAAGATATGAGACCAAATTTATATTTTGGCCAATAAAATATAATTTTAATTTAAGCCATTTATTATATATATATATATTAATATTAATTTATATAAATAAATAAAAAAAATTAATTATACATGAATGTACATATATAATAATGTTTATGCTAATAAAAATATTTAATTTTATTTATTTCCTAAACATATTAATTTAACTAAAATTAAATTTATATTTTATATACTTTTTAATATATAATTAATAAAAACATAATAATACATATATATATTTTATATAATTCGAGGCCAAGACTCTGTTGTACACACCTAAATAATAATTTAACGGATCAGAACCATTTTTATTTTTTTATAAATTCAATTTATATTTTGTATTTGTCTTATATATTTTTTATAACTTGTATATATTAATAAAAGAAGTATAATAAACTTATTTCAATAGAAAAATTACCATACTATATATAATTTTAATCAAAAATAACTCATGTCACATAAGTTCTTTTTTATATCGAGGTCTTTTTTAAGACTATGAAACGATATAGGCCCTCTTCCTTTAACAATTTTTCCTTCGTTTCCTACCAAAAGAATAGCTAAATATGCATTTTATAAATAATATAATTACATAATCACAACTTAGTATATATGACTCTAATACAATCACATCTCGAACATTTGAATATAAGAAAATATAAGAGAGTTAGAACAAGAGAGTAGTGAAAATATTTGTATATTTCTCAAAGGGAAATTATAATAATCAAGCTAGTGTGGTGTGTTTTTCATCATAAACCCTCACTTCTTTATATATGCTTTGCGACTTACGATAGTTATATTTCTTTAATTACTTTTACATACTATATTACAAATTATTTACATGACATTAATTACTTTAAGACTTTTAATCTTTGTTAAAACTACTTCTTATCTTGTAATAACTTCTCTTCTTGGCTTGTCTTATCATATTTGTGCTTCTTTTAGTTATTTTTGGGGTTTTTTTTACGACTTTCATATCTTCACATACTTCCATATCTTCTCATCTTATCTTTACATTTATTTTTACATTAATGCTTCTACTATTTACTCATCCTTTATTTTTCTTCTTTTTTTTCGGTCTCGAATCCTATGCAGTCTCACTTTAATGCATTTTCATACAGTGTAAAGAGAGAAAAAAATTAGTGGAACCCACACTTCACCACACTTCTCTATCTAACTCTCTCATTCTCTCTTTACACTGCAAATAATTTAAGTTGTGGAGGATCCACTCTTTTTTTTCTTTTTGTCTAGTCATATCAATATTTTATCTGCTCTCCTTATCTTTTAAGGTTTCTCTTTTTCAGATTAATCCTTCATCTATCTTCATAATTTTATCTCTTCTTTAAATTATGGGCTCAAATCACAATATTTACAATAATAATCTTCATTTCCTTATAAAACTCCAAGCCTGGACTTTATTGTACACACCTAAATCTTAATCAGTTAATCTAATGGATTAGAACCATTTTTATTTTTTTTTTTATAAATTCAGTTTATATTTTGTATTTGTCTTATATATATATATATTTAACTTATATATATTAATAAATGAACTCGTTATATATAATATATAAGTATAATAAATTTATTTCACAGCCCCCCCCCCCCTTCCCAATTTAAGATCCACCCATCTAAGCAACCAAGTAATTTAGGAGAAATTGCATTTACTCATCCTAAACTATGTATTCAATTGCAATGTTCTCCCTAATCTATGAAAAATAACAATTAATCCCCTAATCTATTAATTTCTTAGCAATGTTCCCCCAACCGTTTGTAACACCGTTAACTTTTTATTTTTTAAGTCTCATGAGTTGCACATATATAAAATTAAGTCACTTGACCATTTAATGAAGTATACATTGCTATGAAATTAATAGATTGGGGGGTTAATTATTATTTTTCATAGATTAGGGGGTACATTGCAATTGCTATGAAATATAAAATTATTTTGGGTAAAATGCACTTTGGTACCTTATGGTTAGGACCGAATTCACTTTGGTACCCTAAAAGACAAAATTTGACATTTTGGTACCCCTGAGGTTTGCGTCATTAGCACTTTGGTACCTTGTGGTTATTTTCGGTCAAGATTTAACAAAAAGTGCTGACGTGACTCAATCTTAGTCATCGATTTCTACTACACCTTATCCGTTAGTTTCTATTGCTGCTTAAACCATATTCCACTCTTCAACAAGATTTCTTTTGTGCGTTTAGGTCCTCTCCCTTTGGTAAAACGAATCAAAACACAACAAACTAAAAGAATTGATGGAGTTTTCTACAATTTCATTTCAAGAACTAGATAGTTATTAGAAAAGAAATTGCAGAAAGATCGTTAGAGTTTTGATGAATCAAACTATTCTTCAAATTATTCAAATTTACTTTCAAAATTTCTTTTAAATAGTTGTGTTTGAATATGGGTATGAGTGTATGACTAAATTGCATGTTATTTTCCAGATTTAGGATTGATATGTAATTATCTCATTTTTTATATTTTTTGAAATTACATTTTGACCCCAAATTTTTTTTATAATTTTAATTTTAGTCCTCAAATATCATGGGTGCGTTTGGATACTCCGTTATATTGCCTTTATCCTCCTTTATCTCCCGGTACTCCTTTACTACCAGAGCTACAGTTACAAATGGTGTTTGTTTTACCTTTATCTCCACCTCCTTTATTTTCCTCCTTTATCATTCCTTTATCTCTCCTTTATTTTCTAAAATTATTAACATATCCCTACTCAACTACCTATAATTACCTACTTTTTACTATAAAATAATAAAATATTCAAAGGGCAAATTTGTAAATTGCATATAAAAATATATTTTTATTACCCTTACAACTTTCTCTCTCCTTCATCTTTTCTTACTATTTTTTACTCACCTCTCTCTCTCTCTCATTTTAATTTAAAATACTCAAAATATTAGTTAAAAAGTTTACTAATAAAATAACTTCTTTTTATTTTTTATTGAACATTAAAAAATAACAGAAATAATTATTTGAAATTGGTGAAAAAAATTTTAAAATTAAGATAGATATGTTATTATAAGAATATAAGTTAATGAAGATGAATCACGTTTTGGCCTAAAAAAAATAAAGATGGACGACGTGGGATAGTTTTTATTTGAATAATACATCATGAACGTGGGATAGGATGATACATGGACGTGGGATGGGTTTTTCTTTTGTATATATATTTTAAATTATTTTATTTTATGTATTATGATGTAATAATTTATTTTATACTATAATTTTAAATGACCGACTACCAGAAGACCCTTAGACATATAATATAGTGTAGATATATAATTTATATTAATTTACTTAAAAAATAATGCTAACTTAATAAGTCAATACTTGAGTCATCAAAATATATAGCTGAGGGACCAATATGGAACAAAAAATAACTGAGGGACCAATTTGGAACATGGAGCATAACTGAGGGACCAAAATAGGACTTTGGCCTATAATTTTTGATATATTCGTATTCCTTCCTCTATTTTTCAATTATTTAATAATATTTTTTAGAGTAAAAATTTAAAATAAAATTATTAAGTCCATGTTATTTACATTTTGATCAATGAGTTAAATATATAATCAAGACCCCAAAAATATAGGTTTTGGTCCCTCCTACAGTATATATATGGGTAATATTTTTTGTGGTTTAAAAATTTATGAACATATTTAAAAAACAGTAATGGGAAAAAATATATAATTCATTCCCCAAGACTTTACAATTTGGTCCTTCCTCCAGTATATATATAAGTAATATTTTTTGAAGTGTAAAAAATATACATATTGGTCCATCATTCTGTATATATATGGCTAATATTTTTTGTTCTGCAACTACTGAAGAAGAAAATTTAGAAAAATACATAATTCATACCCCAGAAAATATACATTTTGGTCCCTTCTCTATTATATACATAGGTAATATTTTTTGTAGTATCAAAATTTTAAAATAAAATTAAAAGACAGTAAACAGGAAAAATATATAATCTAGTCCCTAAAAGTTTACAATTCAGTACTCAAAAATTACATTTTGGTCCCACATTCACACCTCCATCCTCCTTTACCTTACCACTCCAAAAATCTCCTTTATTAACTTCCTCCTTTAGCACAAATTTCGAGGCAATCATTACTCATACCACTTTACTAACACCAAAACAAACAAAAAAACAACACTCCTTTATCCTCTTTTATTTTTACCATTTTTACCCTTATACAAATTTAAAATACCAATACTATTATTTCAACCCACCACAATCATTACATACCCTTTAAAATAATTTCACATCATAATTCCTCCTTTATCTCTCATTTTCCCAAACACAATTTACTAAAAACCTCATTTATAACACAAATCTTTTACCTCTTCTTTATTCAAATTTACTTTGAAAATTTCTTTTAAATAGTTGTGTTTGAATATGGGTACGAGTGTATGATTAAATTGCATGTTATTTTCCAGATTTAGGATTGATATGTAATTATCTCATTTTTTATATTTTCTGAAATTACATTTTGACCCCAATTTTTTTTATAATTTTAATTTTAGTCCTCAAATATCATGATCTAGGGACCTTTTTTTGTAAATTTTGAAACTATTTGGGGGTATTCTATAATTTTTGCAAAAATTTTGTAAAGTTTATGTTCTCACCATCGAACCACACAGTTTTAAGACTAAACTAGTAAACTGCATTTTATTTTCCAGATTTATGACTAATCTGTAATTTTATTCTTTTTTCAATATTTTTCATAATTACATTTTGCCCTCAAAATTTGTTATAATTTTCATTTTAGTCCTCAAATATTATGATCTAGGGACGTTTTTGAAAATTTTGAAACTATTTGGGGGCATTTTATAATTTTTACAAAAGTGTTAACAACTTTCCATTAAATCCTGACAGAAAATAACCACAGGGTACCAAAATGCTAACGGCGCAAACCTCAGGGTACCAAAGTGTTAAATTTTGTCTTTCAGGGTACTAAAGTGGATCCGATCCTAACCACTAGGTACCAAAGTGCATTTTACCCAATTATTTTTATATGACTTTAACATGATAAATAATAAAAAAGGATTACATAAATGATAAAGAGAAAATTTACTTTTTGGTTCATCAATTGTTATTGAGTCAACAATTTGGTCCCTGAATTGTAAGAAACTACAACTCGATCTCCAAATTTTACTCTTCCGTCTATGTTTTGGTCCTTTAGGTGTTAATCATGCGTTAACTTGATGATCTGGCCGTTAAGTGATGACTTGTCATTGTTAAGTGATGAGTTGACTCTCAAATCATCTATCGTACTCATATTTCATTTAATTAAATTAAAAAAATAAAATGAAAAATTGATCCACTTGAAAAAATTGACCCACCTTCAAATTCTTACTCTCTCTATTCCCCCTTTCCCTCTTCGCTAGCCCCTTCGTCTTCTTACTTTCTCAGGACAGTTTCAAAAAAGATCCCTCCTCCATCGACGACAAAACCCTAAGTTCCAAAGACGAGCTCCTCACTTCGAGTCAGAGTGGAATGCTACAAAAAGCATGGAAGCGGAGGCGATTTATTAGTCTGACATCGGAAACATGATGTCGACGACAGTTGGATCAGGAGATATGAAAGAGAGGAGCAAAGCAAAGGCATTGTGTCCAACGTGGCAAACGAGAG
Source organism: Chamaecrista fasciculata (assembly GCA_003254925.1). Taxonomy (NCBI): domain Eukaryota; kingdom Viridiplantae; phylum Streptophyta; class Magnoliopsida; order Fabales; family Fabaceae; genus Chamaecrista; species Chamaecrista fasciculata. The sequence goes on along the minus strand of QANZ01015611.1, from coordinate 12,821 downwards.
GGCGGTGAGGATAGTGCATAGTGTAGTTCAGGGACTGAGTTGTAATTTCCTATAATTCAAGGATCAGATATTGACAGATATACATTTTAAAGCCTTCGATAGGAAGATTTTTGTGTTGGGGAGGAAAAAAAAAAGGATATTCATCGGTGTCAAGAAACCCGCGCCTATTTGTTTCCAAGTTCTTCTTCATTCTCCTCACTCTGGTTTCTCAGGCTTCTTCTTCTTCTTTTCGTTGTACTATCTTTACTTCTTTAGCTGCAACATATATTATACTAGTTTTGTTTCCAAGTCTGTCCATTTCTATTAAATGGACTTGCTTCTCCCCCATAAACCCCATAATCTCTTTCTCAAGCCCTTCTCATCCATCTTCCTCGCTTTGCCCGTTAAATCCTACACTTGCCGTACGCGCTTTATTTCTCCTTCTGCGTCTAAGAAACTTAGGATTAAGTGCGAGTTCGACGAGAAAATAAATGGGGCTCTTTCGGGCGATTTTGACCCCCGTTTCCTTGATCGGGTATGCATCTTTCTGCTTTTATGGGGTTAACAAATTCGATATTAGTTTTACAAAGCTCCTTTTTTTTTTTTTTTTCCTGTGAAATGATTTTCTTGGCTTGCATTGGTTTGGTTGATACCAAGAAAAATTTAGACATTTACTTGCTGATTTTGGTCAAGAGAAATATACTACTATTTTTCGTGATAACAAAAGTGCATTCACAATCCCTAAAATTTCAATGTTTCGTGGAAGGAAAAAATACATTGACATTCGAGTTCATTTAATTCGTGACTTAAAGTCACTTCCTTGTGACTTGTGAGAAGCATGTTTATTTTAAACTGAAGCTTATAGTGTGCAATTTTGTATCATGGGGAGTGTTGAATCTATGTTTCATTTTAAAAGTACTGGTTGTTGCTAAGTTCCTATTTTTTAGGATGGTTATGTTTTCCACTATTCCAGATTCTGGTTATAAGATATGGGTTTAATTCTTAGGTTGTTCTTGAGCCGTGGAGCTTATTTTTCTCTCTTGTTTCTTAGATGTAGTTTCTTCTTTTATCCGAAGAGAAATCTGAATGAATTTGGAAGTATGTTGATCTTTATAATACTATTTTTCTTAGCAAAAAGCATTGGAAGCAGCGATGAATGATATAAATAGCTCATTTGGAAAGGGAAGTGTTACAAGATTAGGCAGTGCTGGTGGAGCTTTGGTGTATGTATCTTCACTACATTCTCCTTCATTACTCCTGACCCAACTGTACTGAATTTTGTGAAAATTTTCAAATTGTTCTTGCCACTATCTTTTTTGATGTAGATTAGATGACATATTACAAATTCTTAAACGTAATGTTCATTGCAGTGAGACTTTTCCGAGTGGTTGTTTGACATTAGACTTTGCTTTAGGTGGCGGTCTTCCAAAAGGCAGAATTGTGGAGGTACTAATTCTATGTCTTTGTGTTTTTTATTACTTTTTTGATATGTTGTTCCTATATACCTTCTTTGGGTTTCATATACGGTGTTTAAGCTACATTGATTATTAATTAGCTTTTCAGATTTATAATAAGGACTTGTTTAGGCTTGTGGTGGCCCTCATACTTCCATGCTTTATTTTCCTTTATTTGGTGCAACTATTAACTTTTACTAAAAATATTTTGCCTTTCATGACAAGCTGACAATATCTTCCCGGTCTCTTTCCAGATATATGGTCCTGAAAGCAGTGGAAAGACAACCCTAGCACTTCATGCTATCGCTGAAGTGCAGGTAATTCATCTATTTGGATTTCCTCCGATCCTTAATTTCTTGGCTTGAAAGGTTCTCTTATTTAAAATATTTTATGGGACCATATTTGTTTCTCTAATAATGCTGTGCAGAAGTTAGGAGGCAATGCAATGCTTGTAGATGCTGAGCATGCTTTTGATCCAGCATATTCTAAAGCGTTAGGAGTGGATGTAGAAAATTTGATTGTATGCCAACCTGATCATGGAGAGATGGCTCTTGAGAGTAATGTTGTCTTTGCACTTCATGTGTTTGTGTTGGAATTGATGTTAGATTTTTGCAAAATCCATGTTGGAATATAGGGGTGCCTTGAGGTTTCAATGAATTAATGATCTTTCACTATTACAGTTGCAGACCGTATGTGTAGATCTGGTGCCATAGATCTCATTTGTGTGGACTCTGTCTCAGCTCTAACTCCACGAGCTGAAATTGAAGTATACAATCTCATTTCTTCTTTTATAGTTCTCTTTTTTGATTATTATCATTTCATAACTAGGGCATTGCTTTCCACTTCTGACTCTTTGTGATTCATATGAGTTCATAGGGTGAGATTGGGATGCAGCAAATGGGACTGCAAGCTCGTCTCATGAGCCAAGCTTTGCGCAAGATGTCTGGAAATGCCTCTAAAGCTGGTTGTACTCTTATATTTTTAAACCAAATTCGATATAAGGTATGTCTATTTCATTAGGCTTACTTTCTACATGCATCTATTTTTAAAATTGTGGTTATCTGATCCTCTGAGTTCTGTTGATCACTTGATATTATTTGCCCACCATATCTGCACCAGAAGATTTGCCAATGTAGCTTCACTTCATGTTTACTTCTGTAGATTGGTGTTTATTATGGAAATCCAGAAGTGACAAGTGGTGGAATCGCTTTGAAATTTTTTGCCTCACTCCGGCTTGAAATACGCCCCACTGGGAAGATAAAGTCTGTAAGCACAATATACTGGAATGAATTAATTTTATATCTCTTGATCATTATATCATATTTAACTTGTATTTGTGCATTCCTTTTCCCGTTAGGCTAAAGGTGATGAAGAAATTGGTCTTAAGGTTCGTGTAAGAGTACAAAAGAGTAAGGTATGCTAGTTAGAATATAAGAGTATGTTTTCTCTCAAACATTTTCCTTTTGAGAGATTTCATTGTTTATTTAGTGCTTCTTCACAATTTTCATATACTCCTGGAGCATGCCATTTAGTTGTTTGATAAGCAATTTGCTACAAGTTTCTTTGTTTGTTAAAAGTTTCTTGGGTTTATGCTAGTTTTAGTGTATTGACCTACATTAGGAAAAGAAACAACTTAGTTGAACCTATAAAGCAAGGGCACACCTATCTTTAGGTGTGTGACTCACATGTCTAAGACTTGACATAGCATCCACACCATCATGACACATTGTTGAGACTTTTTGAGGCACATCCTTATCTGTCAATGGAGAGAACAGCTTAATCATACTCCGTGTGCTGAACCTATGCAGCAAGTGCACACCTACCCTTAGGTATGTCATGTGTCTGAGACTGGACACATCATTGACACCATCAATGACACATTGTTGAGATGTTCTGAAGCACATTCTTATCTGTCAATCAAAAAAAAAAACGGCTTACTCATAAACTGAATGTGGCTTGGAGACATGCCAAACATCAGTCATACTGGAACCAAACAGACCTTGACACCAAAAATAAGTAGAATGCAAAACTAGATTGTCCATTTTGCTCAGATAACCAAAGTTCTTTCTTAATTGCTTTTGTTATACATAAATAATTTGAATTATATAAAGAAACAACTTTTAACTTAGCATATTTGATTGTGACAATAAGAGTGTAAGATTCTTAAAAAATATAATAATATTGTTTTTTTTTCCTGTAAGCATATCACTCATAGAGAGTTGAAAAGATTTCTACATGCTGTGTCGTGTCATTTTCTATGTTTTTTGAAGTTTGACATATCAATGTGTCAGCGTCCATGTTTTGAATTCATTGATTTAACTAGCATGTGTTGCAGGACATTTAAACTCAATATTAGAGAGCTATGTCCCATTAATGAAAAGAAAATTGAGGACAGATTATTTATTAACTAATTGGATTTGTTGAAGGAAATAAGAAAAATCTGTTTCATATGTGCCACATAATAATTTGGAAGGAACACAGAGTCTCTCGAAAAGTAAATATTCATTTTTCCGAATGGACCGCAGCAGCTTAATGAAAGTAAAGTTTTAATTCATGACATGTCATATGTCTTCCTTTTTTTTTTTTTCTATTTTTTGTCATGTCAAAGTTACAAAAAATGATTTTATATTCTAACACTTATGGAAATGTGTTGTGTCTGTGTTCGACGTGGTGACATTCCATCAAAATGAAGCTTCCGCACTTCATAGTTTAAAGCATTTGAAATTGCGTTCTTCTGATTTTCTTTTAAATCACTAACTACACAACTGTACCAAACCTGTCTATCTATAATCAGACTAGCAATTCTAGTTGTATCGCTTTTCTTCAACTAGACATAATAAAATACAGACCACTGCCTTTATTTGCTATTCTCTCATTGGTAGAAATGTTTGGTTAACTGAAATTGAATTTCATGGTTCCAATGCTTTTAATCCCACTTTTCGGAATTTCTCATTGACTTCTCTCTGAAGATCCTTGACTTAACCTGGTGTTTTAGGTATCAAGGCCATACAAACAAGCTGAATTTGAGATTATATTTGGAGAGGGGGTCAGCAAGCTGGTGAGTGTTGCAGCAAACAAAGTATCTTTCACCTCACAGCATGTGTCATTCACTATTTTAACCTTATGTCTCATGCAGGGTTGTGTTTTAGATTGTGCGGAAGTCATGGATGTGGTCTCAAAGAAGGGCTCTTGGTATAGTTATGGGGACCAACGGTATAACTTCTTCCTGCAAACTATGTTTTCTTCTTTTATAAGACATGCTTTCTTCTTGTAACTTCTCCCACCCCTGTTTTTTTTTGTTTGTTTACCATCCCTATTGATCTGAAATTAGATAGGTTCATGCCAACTATCATTCTGCTTCTTTCTCCTTTCTTAAACTCTTTGCTACTAAGTGATGAAGGAAAGTACAACTGAAAAACATTTTAGTCTTTACTCTTTTCAATATATATATATATGTATTGTTTCTCATACTTATTCCCTATACCCATCCCCAAAAGGTCAACTTTATCCTTATACATAAAAATCAGATGGCTTATTGTTCATCCTCCTCTATTTTTAAAACAGGTTAGGACAGGGAAGGGACAAAGCAATACAGTACTTGAAGGAGAACCCTCGCCTTTTAGAAGAAGTTGAAAAGGTAAGTACTCAGCCTTGCTAGATGCCGTTGAATTAGTAATTTTGATCAGATGCCTTATACTCCTCTCTCTTGACCAATTAAGTGCTTGTTTGCTCCTATTTTATGGCATGCACGTCTATTCCATTGTCTGTGAAAAGGCTGGAACACCTAATGATCCCGCCTAGAAACTTTACTGGCACTGTTTGGGCAGCCAACTCTACTTAATGTTAATTAAGTTTCCTAAAAATTTAGTTTAGTTTAAATCAACAGTGATGCTTTTCTTGTCCACACTGAAGTTCCTTTCTGTTGATTAATTATCAAGCTTGACCATAGTACTTGACTGCTTAGCAAGATAGTTTTTGCTTTCATATTATTGACAGCTGACCGTTTTGAAATGGAATGAGTTATTTATTTGCTCCATTTTTGTAAGGCATGTACGTGTAAAATTGTCTGAGAAAATGCTAGAATACCAAATTATCTCAATTAGAAACTTCCATGGCATAGTTTGGGCAGCCAACTTCACTTTATGTTTAATTAATCTTGATTGTACATTTGGTATTTATGCCATTAATTAGGAGTAAATTAATTATTTGGTCCTTAAAAGACGATAAATCTCTTGATGTATTTTTTCAAAGATTTAATTTGAATCAATTTGGTTCTTTTGCTAAAAGATTGATTCAATCAAATTTAACAACAAATTATGATTTTTTAACCTCATTTGTTTATAATAATTTTAACATAATTTAAAAAATTACATTAGATTTGTCATTAAATTTCGATTGGTATCCTTAACAAAAATGACCTAATTAGTTCTAATTGTATATTTCAAGGACCAAATCATTAATGTACTCTTAATTGAGTTTAGCCAAATCTTTAATCAACTGGATTTCTTTTCATCCAGTTTGAAGTTCCTTTTTTTTTTTATTAACTATCCAGCTTGACCATAGCACCTGACTACATAGCAAGATAGTTTTTTGTTATCATATCATTTACTACTTAGAAGGGCTGGCTTGGCTCAACGGTAACCATGCTTGCCGTGGGGTCTGAGGTCGTGGGTTTGAACCAACCTCTCTGCAAAAAAAAAAAANAAAAAAAAAAAAAAAAAAAAACAGAGGTAAGGCTTCTAGTATATTCCCTTCCCCAGCACCCCCACCAAGTGGGAACTCGAACTGGGTTGGCACTTTTTATATCATTTACTACTTAGTGGTTTTGGAATGGGATGAGTTATTGGGAGAATATCTGAAAAAAGTTTGTCTCTTATATTTTGATGAAATCATATGCAGGTAGTTCGGTCTTCATTGATAGACGGAACTAACCAAGCAGGCTTTGCAAACATGAGGAACATACCACCACCCCATGAAGAAGATGACTTTATATTTGAGGAAATTCAATGAATATCAAGTTTTTCTGATGTTACTGATTAAGCTGGCAGGTATATTACACACTGTTAAAGTAGGAAAGATTTCTTCCTTAGTGATGAATGGAAGTGAAGGTGATGATTATTCATGGGTTGATCCAGTTCTCGGGGAATGCTAATGCAACTCAAGCGATTTGAACTTTTTTTTTTTTAAATTGTTCTGTATTTTCTCTGATTTTAAAGAAGCACAAGCAGCACGAGGAGAAATGGGGAGAAAGTGAAACATTGAAACATTGAAGGTGTATAGATTCTTGTACTTTCAAGTTTCAACTATAAAATGCTCAGTAATGAGTAACAATTAATGCCGTTTTGTGTATTTGTGCCTTAACTATTAAATCTGGAGAAAAAATGCAGTTTAGTCCTACAAAACTTGTGCTTAAGTAGAAGGAAGATGAACTTTAAAATTTTTTGCAAAAATTATAGAATGCCCCCAAATATTTTCAAAATTTAGAAAAATATCCCTGAATTATGATATTTGAGGACTAAAATGAAAACTATAAATATGTTATGGGGTCAAAACATAATTTTGACAATATATGGAAAAAGTGGAAATTTCACATCAGTCCAAAATCTGAAACATGAATGCAATTTGATCCTAAATCTAAATAGAAGAAATAATTGTAAAATACTACATATATGATATATGTCATCGCTTATTTTATAAAGACCAAAGTCCTATTTTGGTTCCTCAGTTTTTCAAAACCTAACACAAGGGAAAATTAAACTTTCATCCCCCAAAAGTTTTATTTTCTTATATTAAGGTCCTTCTCTCTCTCTATATCATTACCCCTAGGTTGTGACGATTTTAGCTTCAGAAATTGAGGCTACTCTCAGTTTCGCGACGTCACTTTCTTCAATGAGAACGATTGGTAGGTTTGAAACAGAGGCGATTTTGGGAAGGAGAGGGGGAATCGTGAAGGCGAGGACGGGATTGGATTCAGAGATTTTCTTGGCGATTTCGCGAGGAGCGTTGAGCGGATTTGTGGTGGTGACTATGGCTCCGATGGACATGGCGGCGAGGCAAACGACGGGGAAGAAAATGGAGTTTGGGGAAACCAGAGAGTAGTTTGAGTATTTTGCCAGAAAAGGAGAGAGAGAGAGGGGTATTTCGCCGGAAAAGGAGAGAGAGGGAAGTTGTGTTTTTGGCCAAATTCAGTTAAAACCTTAATTTATTTTTTTTACTTACGTTTTGATCCTATTATAAAAAGAAAAAGACCTTAATATAAAAAAAATAAGACTTTTGGGGACCTTAATATAAAAAAAAATGGATGGAAAATGTTTGAAGGACCAAGTGTGCAAAGTTTTGAAAAACTGAGGGATCAATATAGAATAAAAAATAACTGAGGAACCAATTTGAAACATTGAGCATAACTGAGAGACCAAAATAGGACTTTGGCTTTTATAAATACTGAGTTCAAACCATGTTTTAATTGTTCTCTGTTTTTAAAACTTAAAAACAGGTTTCAATATTTTGGTTTTAAAAATCAAATATAGAAAAATAGATTATCAAATAAGTTTTTTTTTGTTTTTAGAAAATAAAATCGAAGAGGCCCTCTCCCATTTGATGTCTTTGCTTTTCTTTCTAGTCTTCCATGCATTTTTCCAACAAGCTTGTGTGATTCCGGCGAGGGTAAATCCTTGTGGTTGGTCTTCCTATATGGTGAACTTTTTATTTTCTAAAAACAAAAATGAACATTAAGACATCAAAATGATCCTTTTACCTTTTTGAGAAATTTAAAAAGGTGTAGTTTATTTATGTATATATGGTATTAATATCTAATAAATTCAATAATAATATTCAATATATTTTAAAAAAAAACAATATATATATTTAATTTTTTTTAATATTTTTATCATATTAAATATACATAGTATAAAATATTAATTAAATATTTTTTAATATATATAATATATAATTATTTATAATAGAATTTTTCCCCTGTGTTTACAAAGACAAAGCCATAGGTTTATTGAGATTTTAGCTTACAACAGAATGACAGACCAGATCAGACCCAAATCATCAGGTCAGGTTTCACTCCATTGTCTCTTTCACAACTTTAATCTTTGTCGAAGTCTTTTTATCTAGCTGCCGCAATAATCCGCCACAGTTGAGGTTTTGTACTTGGGAACTTATTAGCTATTGTTTGGTTTCCCATTAAGGCATATTTCTCAGTCACCATAGGAACAATTTGATTCCTGCCTTTGGCAAAAGTGAGCTATATCTTTTGTTATTTTTTTTCATTTATCAATTAAACCTATTTTAGAGTTATTGTTTGGTTTCCCACTAAGGCATATTTCTTCTTATTCCAAATACCAATGTTAATGATATCTGACGGTAACTCCTATTACTCTTAAGACTCTTCACATCTATCCCATCTAATTCCATAAATTAATTAACTCTTCCTTTACTCATTCTACCACACTTTCGCTTTTGAGACTCTATTCTCACTATAAATTCAATTCTCCAACATCTCTCTCGGTCCCATGCAGGAGTTTTCATTGTTTGGTTTATGTTCTTTTTCTTCAACTTCTTCTTCTTCTTCTTCCAATACCAATGTTAATGATATCTTAAAGTTCCCCTACTACTCCGCAGCCTCTTCTTAGTCTTTAGTCTCTTCACAACTATGCCATCCCATCCCATCCCATAAATTAATTAACTGTTCCTCTTCTNGGTACCCATATATTGAATTTAGTCATATTTTTCTTGTATCTCATTTCAAGTTCAAAGTACTTGTTAAGAGTAACTCATAGCTCTGAATTCGTCACATTCAAATTTGAAACGAGAGAGATATAATCAATTTTGCTTGTATGATTATGAAATGAACGGTCTACTTTCACGATCGATTTGACCTCGTTTATTGACAGCCCTGATTAGATAGAGAAAATAATTTTTTAGAACAATACATGGCTCTAAATTCATCACACTCGTACGTGAAACAAGAAAAATATTATCATATTCAATAGTTTGGGACCAAAATAAAACATTTTGCCTAATATTTGGGACCAATTTGAACATTTTGAAACATAAAAAAACCAAAATGAATATTAAGACACATATTTAGGACTAAAATGACCTTTAACAAAAAAAATATCGACCCCCGCCAACCAACATTCCTGCCTCCGCCACTGCTCTTCTCTCCCACCCACGCTTTCGCTTTTGAGGCTCTATTCTCATGATAAATTTAATTTTCCAACTTCTCTCTCATTCCCACGTAGGAGCTTTCATTGTTTGATTTTTGTTCTTTCTCAACTTTTTCTTATTCTTTTTCTTCTTTTTCTTTTAGTACCAATGTAAATGATATCTGACAGTACCCCCCAAGGTTGTTAAACTCACAATTTAACACCAAAAATTGCTAAAATTGTGATTTTACTATCCTAAATTGTGTTGGATTGCATGTAGAATCGTTCAATGGGAGAAATCGGGTTGAACTCGGTCAAATGTGCTTAACATCGCAACTTTGGACCGAGTTCATGAGTTCAACTCGGCCAATGACAAACCATGAATCTTGCCAGCAGGGAGCGACAGATATCTGTGAAGACAAGCCGTGAATGACTGTCGATTGTCGCCAATTCACCATTGCTCGCCAGAGCTTCTCAATCACAACCTCGATCGCAGCGTTGTCTCTCGCACACAATGCAGCAGGCGCAGAAGAAGAAAGCAAGCAGCGACAGACAAAGCACAACAACAAGTAGTAAAGTCGATGCACCTAAGGTTTAGTTAGGGATTGGAATTAATGGGAAAGGGCAATTTGAGTTTGGGCCATATGTCTTCTTGGACAAGTTTTTATGAAAAAAAGTGGAGGGAAATGGTATCATGGCTATGAGGAAGATGGAGGACATCATGAAGATGATGGTAAGAGGATAGAGAAAATTATGATGAAGATGATAGAGAAAATATTGGGATATTTATAGAATTTTTTATACATTTAAATTGATTAAGTGAAATATGTATGATTAAAAAATTATTAATAATATTCAGGTAAACTCTTACGATTTTACGATACGATTTTACCCCCATTTTCGATTTTACATAAACTCCTGATTTTGACAACCTTGGTATCCCATACGACTCCACCGCCGATTCTTAGTCTTTAGACTCTTCACATCTATCTCATCGCATCACATCTATTCCTCTTATTCAACTTCTTCTTCTTCTTCTTCTTCTTCTTCTTCTTCTTTTTCAAATACCAATGTTAATAATATCTCACTGTACCCATTACTACTCCATCGACGCTTCTTAGTCTTCAGACTCTTCACATATATCACAACCCATCCCATAAATAAATTAACCATTCCTCTTCTCTGCCTCTCATGCTTTTGCTTTTGAGGCTTTGTTCAGACCATAGAATCAATTCTCCAATTTCTCTCTCAGTCCCACGCAGGAGCTTTCACTATTTGGTTTCTGTTCTTCTTCTTCCTCTACTTCTTCTTGTTCTTACAATACCAATGTTAATGATATCTGACAGTACCCCCTACTATTCTACCGCCGCTTCTTAGTATTTAGACTCTTCACATCTATCCAATCACATCCCATAAATTAATTAACTCTTCCTCTTCATTCCCTCTCACACGTTCGCTTTTAAAGCTCTGTTCATACAATAAATTTAATTCGCCAACATCACTCTCCGTCAGCGCAGGAGCCTTCCCTGTTTGGTTTTTCTTCTTCTTCTTCTTCTTCTTCTTCTTCTTCTTCTTCTTCTTCTTCTTCTTCTTCTTCTTCTTCTTCTTCTTCTTCTTCTTCTTCTTCTTCTTCTTCTTCTTCTTCTTCTTCTTCTTCTTCTTCTTCTTCTTCTTCCAATACCAACGTTAATGATATCTAACAATACCCCCTTCTACTCCACCGCCATTTCTTAGTCTTAAGACTCTTCACGTCTATCTCATTCCATCTTATATATTATTTAACTCTTTCACTTTTCTCCATCCCACGCTTTCACTTTTGAGACTCTATTCACACTATAAATTTAATTCTCCAACATCTCTCTCTTTCTCACGCAGCTTCCACACAAATAATAACTGTTATCCTTAATTAGAAGTTCCCCGGCAACGACGCCAAATTTGACCGGGCACCCGTCGTAAGGTGCCAAGCAAGTCAAATTAAATTTATACTCGAGCCTCGCAAGTATAAACTATATTTATTAAAATATAGTATAGATGCTAACCCAAGGTCGAACTCTCGTGGAACTTCGTTGTTAAAGATAACTATTATTTATATGAATGACTATGAATTTAGGTGAGGCTATAAAGATATTTATAAGAACAATTATATAAAGACACGGTAACAATAATATAAAGATATCCTAGAAAATAATCCTGAATTCTACTATCATAGTTCATCAAGACACAAGATTGAAGTATTACTTTAATTATGTCACAAACCACATTCAAAGATATTATCGAAACTTCGAATATAACCAAGAACAATGGTGAAAGATATACGATTAGGATAGGTAACTCATCTTAAAACTAGGTTTATGAGCTATTTGCCAAAGCTCTTCGGGGCAATCTATATTATTGCCACATCGGAACAATAAACAAATATAAGTAATAAAGAACAATCCTAATTATATAATCTAAGATAGATAGACTTACTCTTTAGCAACCCCTAAAAAGCAACTTTATTAATCGTGAGAGAGACAAACTCCGGGAATGTCAAGGTCTCATTACTTTAACAAGCATTGATCCATCAATTCATATAATTGTACTTTATTCAATCAATGAATAAACATAATTAAATAACAACTCCCTGGACTATGAAGAACGATGAACTCCAGCTTCCTTCATGATACTCCTCTAGGATAAAGACGTTTAGGCTCTCATGATGGAGAAACCTATTGACAACTACTCTCTAAATCTACTCTAAGTTTGCCTCCAGTTGAGGTGCTGGGGCGTGAATTGGGATTGAAAGTGGCGAATTGAGAAGTGGCATGAGAGCTCTATTTATAGTCTAAGTTAAGGAATATGGGCCGTTGGATGGTATCTTGATATCTTGAATCCTGACCGTCCAAATCATATCTTGGAGCTTAATAAGTTACTTGTTGACGTCATACTCTTCCATATCTTGGAGCTCAAGTTTAATTGTTGACGTCATATTCTTCTAAGAGTCCTGCGCCGCGAGAATTCCTATTTTGCGCCAGCGGCCCACGTGGAGGCGCAACAATATCTTGTGCGATTTGATATCTGCTCGTTGATTCTAGATGATTCCCATTGGTTGGACCATGTTTTGATATCTGAAACACTAAAACCCTGTTAAATAGCACTTATCTATAAAATGCAATAAATAAACACTAATTAACCTATTTTATCCACTTTATTATGTCATATATTTATGCGACACGACACGGCATATATTTATATA
>QANZ01015606.1:0-18814 GCA_003254925.1 Chamaecrista fasciculata | reverse complement strand
ATAATGACAGTCGGAGCTGTCAAAGTGAGCCAACTCGGCTCACTCGAGCTGGCTCGCCGCGAGCCACGGCTCACGCGAGCCAGAAACCTCAGGCGAGCCAGGTTTTGCCAAGCCGGCTCCCTAGGTTAGTGAGCCGGGTTGCCTCACCTAACCCACCAACTTTCAATTTTTTTTTGTTTTTTGATTTTCTTTTTCTAGTTTTTTAAATTAAAAAATATCAATAAAAACTCACGAATAATAAAACTCACAAATAATAAAATATCAATAAAAGTCTAGACTTTAGGGTTTTAATTTTAATTATATGTATATATAATTTTTTTTTAAAATAAGGTGGGCTGGCTCACTAACTCACCAACTCACTCGAGCTAGCCCACCGCAAGCTGCGAGCTAAGTGAGCCAACCCACTCGAGCTAAAATTTTTGGTGAGACAGATTTTCTCAACCCGGCTCGCCAAATTTTGTGGGCTAAACGAGCCAGCCCACCGTGCTCGGCTCACTTTGACAGCTCTAATGACAGTGCAACACATACCTTTATTATAATATTATTTCTTTAAATGACACTTGGTAATATATATTTTATTAAGTGAGATCTATTATAGAAAGACTGAACTCTCACCTCTCTTCTTTCTATGACACTCTTCTCTTCTCTCTACTCACTTTTAAAAATTAAAAATTATATATATGATAAAAATATTTTTTGAAAAATGATCTCTTACTCTTTGTCACCTTTCTTTAAAGACACAACTGATAAAAGTTTGGAATCCAACATGACAGTTGCAACATGAAAGCCTTACATCAAAGCGGTTAGTTCAAGGAGAGCCATTTCCATTCACCTATTGCGAGTGGTAAAGAAAGGAAAAAAAATATATTTTTAATAATTATAAAATGGAAAGGTGTATCTATGTTTTTTAATAAAAAAATTATAATTTACATACATTAGTGTTTAGTGTTAACCAATAAGATGGTAAGTGACTTAAATTGGTATCATTTAAGTTAAATTTTAGGTTTAAATCTTTGTGAATGTAACTATTTTTTGTCAGAAGATTTTCTCACTATAGTCAAGTACAAAACCTTCAACTTCTCAATGACTGTGAAGAAAGTTTCCATTTGGTTTAGCCCTAATCCTTTCTCAATGACTAATTAATTTATTTTCTTGAGAAATACCTTCAACTTCTCAAACATAATTTTTTAAAAGAAAAAAGTGAAAAGGTCAAAACCTCGAATTGCTCTTAAATGTATGAGGTAGATTTCATATTGGTCCTAAATGTTTCATTTGTTTTAGATTGATTTTTCATGTTTTCAAAATTTCTCAAATTAATCCCTAACGTACTTTTGAGAAGCAATTTGACCTTATTTGCTAATGATTTCAATTTGGTAGAGAAAGAACTCTACAAGAGTTAGCACATAATTTCAATTTTGTCGCATTCGAACTTGAAATGAGAAAGATATGATCAATTTTACTTGTTTGACTATGAAATAAGTGACTCATTTTCGAGGCCTAACTTAACCTCATTTATAGACGGTCTCCATTGGATAGAAAAAATACTCGTCAAAAGCAATCTCGTAGCTCTGGATTCGTGGCATTTAAACTTGAAACAAGATAAATATGATTAACTTGCGATCAATTTGAGAAATTATGAAAATACATAAGATCAATATGAAACAAATAAAATATTTAGGACCAATTTAAAATCTACCTCATACATTTAGGACCAATTTGAGGTTGACATTTTCAAAACTAATTATTTAGAAACAATGTTTTAAAACAAATTTTTTGTTTTCAAAATTTAAAAAAAAAACTTTTAAAATTAGCTTATCAAACAGATTTTTTTTACTTCTTATTTAAAAACATGTTTTCAAAAATAGTTTTAAGAATTATTTCAAGTTTTTTTAAAAAAAAAATTGAATGAAACACCCTAGGTTTTCTCTTTATACTACTATTAATAAAAGAAAAGAAAAGAAAGAGAATGAAAGTGGTGGTGCTCCCTCTATTTTCTGTGATGTCCCTTCATGAAACTGTCATACCAAAATATTATTCTCACATCTTCTGCTTCCACCTCTGCTTCTGTGTCTCCTAAACCACACAATTCCACAGAATAAAGAAGGTAATGCTCACAACACACTCTCACTTCACAGTTCACACTCTCACTTGTGCCTTTCACACCCAATGTGGAATGTGGTTCATTTAATCAACCATCCAAACACGCCTTTATCTCTGACTCTTCTCTCTTCTCTCTTATGTTGTTTTCATTTCATTTCAAGTTTATACCTTTATTCTTCTGTTTATTCATTGATGTTTCACTGATCCCTTCAGCTTTTCTCATTTGTCTTTCACAATGTTTAATTGTGATATGACACAGCTTTTTCATTTTTTTTTTCCTTTTTTATTATTATTTTAATTTCTCTTCTATCTGAAGTGACTTCTCAGGACACTTCCTAAGTATTTCATTTCATTCACATTCATTCATTCCTTCACATCCATCCATTTCTTCAATCCCTAAACAGAGTCATGGCTCAACAGGTACCATTTCATTTCTCTCTCTTTCTATCTCTAATGTTGATTCCTTTGGATTTCTTTCAATTTGGTACTCAAGTGATGAAGTCATTTTTATTTTCTGAGGTCCAAAATGAGAACTTTTTTTTTCCCCTTTTAGTGACACTTACTTTTTTTTTCTGGGTTTTGGGTTGATTTGATGCAGGAAGAAGGATGGCCATTGGGGCTTAGGTTATTGAATGCAAGAATAGGGTTAGTGAGAAATGAAGATTTCTCTGGTGGGTCTGTCTCCTTCAGCACTATGCTCACTGCTTCTCCAACCTCTTCAATGGGTTCTTCTTCAGATCTTGATACTCAGGTTTGTAGATTTTTTTTAAGGAGAAAAACTATCTTTTTAGTCCTTAAATTTATTTTAAAATAACAATTTAATCCCATGATATTGAAAAGATCCTAATTTTTTCTACACACATCAATAATTTAGTGTCCATGAATAACATTCTGGGGATTAAATAGTCAGGGACCAAAAGGTATATTTTTAACATTCATAGATTAAATCCTAATTTTAGGATAAATCTAGAGATTAATAAATAGATTTTTGTTATATAATTTTTGTTAAAAATAGGTTAATGAAATAAGATAGTGTTTTCTCTCCTTGAAAGAAAAAACTGTAATCATGGCTGCATTTTAATTGTTTTAAAACAGTATCTATGAGAGTGGTAGTAGAAACTGAGTCCACCTCAATTATTTTTGGATATATTCTGATTTGGCTTTTTTGATATGCAACAAAATAATGACCATTATGACTGTCTTTCTGACCTTCAAGGGCCACTCAAGTATGAGTGTGTGTGACTGTGTAAAAATAGTTCATCCTTTTTCTTTTCTGGTTATTACTTATTGGTTATCTCCAAAACCCTACACCTTGGCTGTTAATAATTACTAGGTCTACTAATGTCTAAATACTGTAGAAATTTTGGGGTAAAAATAAAATATATGAATAATATTACCTAAACTAAAAGAAATTGATTTTTCCAAGAAAAGTTACTCCACATTAACTTTCAATCCACAAGATGGTAAGTTCAATCCACAAGATCGTAAGTTCAAGTCTCATTGTTATTTAAAGATTTTGTTAGCAGGCAATTTATAAATATTTCTATAAATACATATTGAACATAGAAGCATATTGGAGCATTAGTAAGCTCTCGGAGGCCTAATTTGTCATAATTTTTCACTTGCCAAAAAAAAAAAGAGAAATGGATTTTTAGCATACTAGATTGAAAGTTCACTTGAAGATTGATAGTACTTTACTCTTTGCTTAAACCATGGCTTTTGACTATGTACTTTTATGACATTGTGTTCATTTCCCTTCATTAATGTGAAGCTTTTAAGCTTTAAGAATCAATCCAAATGAGAAGTGAACAGGAAAAGGAAAGCACGAGTAATGAAGAATGCCATTCAATAAACTAGAACTTTGGATCTCTCTTATTGTTTCTTTCCTTTTTCATCCTTCAATCTCTATTGTTTGAACTTTGAATAATTGCTTATAGCTTCTATGTGGACCACACTATGTCCTACTACATCATGCTTTTGCCTTTGCCTTAATCTTAAGTTCTTAACACTCATTTTTACCTTTTAGTTTTTTGCCTTTAAAACGCAGATATAACTAAATTAATTTAGCTTTTCAAGATTCCATATATCAATCGCAACAACCATTAATTAATGTTTAATCAGGCTTACTCAATTAATGCTAAATTGATCTCTGTATATCTTAGATTTTGCATTACTAACTGGAATTGGGTCTAAAAAAAGGATTTAAAATTTAAATCCTCTAAAGTGTAAATGTTAGTGCATTTGGTACAATTCACTCTAGAGGATCTAGTTTCTCACAAAATAATCAATTCATGTTCAAATCTCAGTTAAAAGATATGTTCACATTTAGTATTTGACAATGCCCGAAAGTCTCAAACATAATTGCCTCGATGGAGGAAATTTATGAGCAAAAAAGAAGAATAGATTCTACATTTTTATGCTGTTTTTTTGTTCCATGATTCACTTTGCCTAACTTGATTCACATGTCTTGTTTGTTATATACATAGTCCACAGGATCATTCTTCCATGACAAGAGCATCACACTTGGGAGCCTCATTGGTATTTCCAGCATTTTAGAACTCTCAAGAAGATCAACAAGAGCAAGAATGGTTGAACCCTTTAGGGACAGCAAGAAGAACCATAAACTGAAGCCATGGCTCTTCTCTCTTTGTTCCAAGCTATCCACTGATGCAGTAGTGACCATGCATGAAAATGATGGTCCCTCTCTTGGTCACTACCTCGAAGAAGAGAGACGAGTCGCTGCTCCTCCGGCAACCGGTTACAGAAGGAACGAGTCCTCGCCGGTTTGTTGCCCTAATGATTTCTCTCCGGTTTTCGAAGCAAACTCGCTGTTTGTTGAGGACCATGTTGCTCCTCATTGTGATGCTTCAATGGAGGAAGAAGGTGGAGGAGAGCCAAACAGGGCATTGTTGGAACAGAGCAATGGATATGGAGGACCTGTGATTTTCCCTTGTTTGTGTGGTTAAAGTGAATAAATGATGACTTCTTGCTATTAGTTCATTTCTTTCTTTCTTGTTTCTTTGGTTCGGAGGTGTGGAGTTCTGAGTTTTTTCTCTCATCTTACTTAACTACCAAAAATACGTAAAAATCATGGACAAGATTCTAGTTGGTCTTTCTACACTTTAATATATATTTGATCAAACTCTCATTTTCGTCCCTAAAATATAGGGTAAATTTCATTTTGGTGTCTAAACTATTTCTCATTTGTTTTGATTCTCATTTATCACTAACTTTGACAACTGAAATGAACGATTTCTTTGACAACTGAAATGAACGATTTCTTTCTTGTACCTATCCCAAGAAAGAAAATTTTTTATTTCTTTCTTTGTCAATTCACTTATAATTCACTTATAATGACACATAAGAAAGAAACCGTTCAAGTCAAGTGCCTAACAAAGATAACGATAGAAAACAAGCAAAAAAAGCTTAAGAACCAAAATGAAGTTTTTGACCTATATATATATTTTTCAAGAATTTTGTACTTGTCATACATAATAGCACAAATGAAATTTACAAGTGAAAAACCGATATTTTAATAAAACTATTATTGTTTAAATAACTTTCTAAAATTATAAACAATACAGAGTAACAAAGTTTAAAATTTTCATCTTAAGTTCACAGCTCAAATAAAACCAAATGATGAGTGTGGCCATTTTTTAGGAGAAATAACCTTTTCTTCCCTGGCAAAGGTGATAAATGAACAAAATCTGTGTGTGTGTGTGTGTGTGTGTTTATAATAAGTTTTATAACGTCAAGAATCAAACAATAGTACCCTTCTATTACGGAATACTATATTTGATATTTGGTAACAAACACAAAATGCTTGTCTTGATGCTCCAAGTCCAACCAACTGAGAAGCATATTACAAACCCTCAAACGGAGGGTTTAAGAATAAAAAGCCACCTATCGTCTCTCATGATCTTGCGATCCCTCAGACTCTAGCGAAAAATACATCGAAATAACATACCGACATAGGCAGCCATCCAAAGAAAAGTTAAACCACCATTTATATCAGTTTTCTGACAAATGGCTTGGATGCAAAGTGACCACAACAATGATATGATCAACCACCTCATTCCTTTTCAGCAACAATCCTCCCGGAATTGCGCCCGGCAATCCTTCCAAATGAACCCATGGCTGACAAGCCCTTGAAACTGCTGCTTCCTTCACTGAAGTTCGATTTTCTTGATCTCCTTGGCTTTGTTGTGGGACTGGAATCCACTTCTGTATCACTGCCAGTCTTTATCTTGGCAACAATTAGTTGAAGAATAACACCACGGCAAAAAGGGCAAGCTGGTCCGGTGGGGCAAGTGGCTCCGGGGTCAAGCTTCTTGTGACAGCATAGTGCTAGGGTGCAATGAGCACACATTTGATGACCACAAGGTCTGACCTCAATTGTGCACACTTGGTCAAAGCATATACAACATAATTCCATACTGCTGCTGGCCTATATAAGCAGAAATAACAAGCAATTAAGTAATTTATTACTTTTTCCAGATAGAGAAAGTTCAATCCATGTACAGCAAGAAAATACTAAACCATGGATGTTCATTCATATACCTATTTCAGCACAAGAAAGCAAGCTTAATATTAAAAGTTAAGCAAAAGAGAATTTAACAGTTTTCACTAGATTTCCATAAAGTAAACTGGTGGGACAATTGAACCTGTTAGGTTACAAGTAGTCAATCACAAATAATTAAATCCAAGTTCATTACATTGAGAAGTGTAAAAGCAGTCAGAAAATGATGTTATACCTCAGAGTCAATATCATCATCTTCATTCTCTGAAAGCAGTGGAGAAGGAGGCATGTCTCCCTCCTTAAGTAAGGTCTTTTCTCTTTCCCTATTAGCTTCCATCAAGGCCTTTTCTAGTAAGGCTTTCGCCTCCTGATTCAGCTCACTAATGAACTTCAATGGGGCTGGCCAAACAAGTGGTGCTGCTGCTGATGGGTCCAGCAGGACAGCACATGCCTTATGCTTGTGCTTCAGGGCAACTGTGAATGGAATCCTCCTGCAGAGGTTAATTTATAATAAAATATTAAACCAGGTTTTAATACATTTATGTTTGGTGATTAAGAAATCTGGGAAGTGTAAGAATTGTCCCAAGGACAAGAAAGGGCAGAAAAGTTAACTCAATCTCTATTTGGTATAAAAAAACCAAAGTATAAAAAAGATTGAGTTAACTTTTATGGGGAGGGTCAAGATGCACTAGTTAAGCCCAGTGCACAAGGCTCCCACTAGTGGGTCTGAGGAGAGTCAAGATGTACGAAGCCTTACCCCTGCTTTGCAGAGAGGCTGTTTGCAGGATTTGAACCCGTGACCTCTTGGTCACCCGGCAGCAACCTTACCGTTGCGTCAAGGCTTAACTAGTATCTACAACTTAATATATATATATATATATATATGAAAAAAGAAAATATATATATATATTGCTAGCTCTGGGTGCTACATATAAGTTAATCATTCAAATATGCTGAACTAGTATCTACAACTTAATAAAATCTTGGAGTGGACCTTTCATTACTGCTCAATATTCCATATACATAGGAGCTTTGCAAGGATGCAGTTATTAATGAAACCATTTATTGTCAACACTCAACAGTTTTTAATGACTGATTATGCCCTCATCTTGTACTTTCATGTTCCATTTTATGTACGATGTCCAACCGTCAGCAAGTTCTCTTGAAGTGAAAAAAAGAGTTGAGTTTCTCTGATCATTTTATTCCCTTCGTATGAATAAAACCGAATTTAATAAATGATCTAGAAATTCCAAATGCATATAAATTGGACCCTGGTTTCTGAATGAGTTAAAGTTGAGCTTTTCTTACCCAGAGGAATCTAATTGAAGCCTATCTGCTCCCCAAGCAAGCAAGATGCGGACACAATCCAAAGATCCACCACGAGCAGCCAGATGGAGTGGTGTGCTCCCTCCATATCTGCAGATGATACTTTGATCAATCTGAATGAAATATCACAGACATTTATCTATTACTAAATGATGTAACTTCAAGGAAAAATACCCAAATCCGCCAGTTGATGCACAAACAAGAGCCCCGTTGTCTAAAAGTGTACGAAGGCATTCAGGTTGTCTTTGACGGGCTGCAAGATGCAGTGGAGTGGCACCATTTCCATCTCTTATGTTCACAAATCTTGCAAACCCCCTGACAATGCAATTGAACAACTAGTTATTAAAATTATTCATTAATGACTGTCTAGTAGATTATATCCGAGAGAAAGGGAAACAAAAGAGTAAAATGCACAAAAATCCTCTCTATTTAGAAATTACACATGAACAATCCTTATATTTAAAAAACATACTACCATTTAGCCATTTTTGTATGCATGCTTAACCAGACCAATAATTAAGACATCAGAAGTCAATAAAAATGTTAATTTCAAAAGTCAAATGCCTAAATCATCCTCAATATTTTTAGAAACTCTAACAAGCTGATTAAAACTATAAAAGATGAGAACATTCAAAGCCATTATAGATGACAGATCAAGGTGTTTTAGGTAATAAAAAGATGAGTCTATCCTTTCACCATTTTATTAATGAAACTAAAAAGAATCTAACCAAGAACTTGCAACGGGTGAGGAATGAGCAGCTGAAAGAATAGCCTTCAGGCAATCTGTATGGCCATAATAAGCCGCATGGTGCAAGCAGGTACGACGTCGTAAAGAATCAAACATCAATATCTGTAACCCAAAAAAATTCCATAAATCCACAAGACTCAACAACTGTAATGAATCCATATGATTCAATTTGAAAAACAATATAGCCAAACATACATTAGCTCCAGCTTGAATAAGCTTTTCCACACAACCATTCTTTCCGTGCATCACAGCCAACATTAATGGGGTCTATATCATAACAAAACAAATAAACTAATAAGCAATTGATGGCATGTTGAAGTAGAAAAGCAGTATTTACAGTTCACTGGGAAACATTAGAGATAGTAGAGGAACCTGCTTATGGCGATTTAAGATGTCTACATTGACAGAGCGGTCCAATAACATAGAAAGTACCTGACCAAGATGAAAACATACACCATAATCAAAACCTAAGAAGTAACAAAATAGCAAACTAAATTAGCAAAATATGTACTGTAGAAGTGCAATTCTTAAGTGCTGCTTAGTATGTATACGGTATACGGTATACCCATGTCAAACAAGTATCAATCAGAATCAGACACATATGACTTCAAATTTTTCAGTGGTTCCTGGATCAAAGCCCAGAAAAGATCATCGAATCGAAGAGCAGAACGCCATTAAAACTAAGTTCAATTTGAAGAAGTGTCGCGGTATCTGATACAAATGTTAGATAAGACACTAATTCTCAACTATGGTGCTTCAACTTCAGAGATCAAAATTCAGAACACAGAAAAGACCTTAAGCCATCAAAATCGATCAAAAGAATAAGGAGTAAGAGAGAGAGAGAATTCAGAATCGACCTCGATCCGACCATTGGAAGCTGCTACATGCAGAGGGGAAAGCTTGGAATGACCGAGAGTCTGTTCAAGAACAGTGGAATCTTCGTCTACCATAGCTTCAACGACCTCCAAATCGCCATTTGCAACAGCAATGAACAGAGCATTCTCGTGATTTTGCCTGCAACTTAGCGTCTGACCCATGATGAACAAACAACAGCCTCTCCCGCCGTGGTAATTAGTATAATCGCTAAGCTCAGGGAGGTGGAGCTGGAAAATCCACTGGCTCACGCGCCGCCTTACACGGCGGTGGTGGCGGTGGTCGGAGAAGTTGCACGGCGAGGCAAGGCTTTTACTTTACTCCTTAAAGAAGAAGGCGCGATAATGAGCGAGTGATTAATATTATCTAAAATGCGAAAAATGGCCTCGGAGTTTGAACCTGCCCGCCGGGAATTCGGGCAGCCTGACCGAGTGTGGATTCGAGAGTGTCTTAAATGTGAATTGTTTCGGGCAGGTATCAGATATTTAGGGGAAATTAATAAATTAATAAATAAATAAATAAACAAATAAATGGCTTTGGTAAATGGTAAGCGTATTATATATCTAACCATCTAACCATCTAACCAGTTTCTATAATTTAATGGCAAAATCTATTGTTTTTTAACTTTATATTTTATATTAAATTTTGGTCAAAGGGTCATTTTGGTCCTAAATCTATGCCCTAATGTTCATTTTGGTCCATTATGTTTCAAAATGTTCAAATTGGTCCTAAATATTGGCAATATTTTTCATTTTGGTCCTAAATGTTGATAAAATGTTTCATTTTGGTCCCAAAATATTGAATTTGGTCATATTTCTCTTATCTCTCATTTCAAGTTCAAAGGACTTGTTAAGAGGAATTCGTAACTATGAATTCGTCGCATTCAAATTTAAAATGAGAGAGATATGATCAGTTTTACTTGTTTGAACATGAAACGAGCGATCTAACTTTTAGGATCGATTTGACCTCGTTTGATGACGACCCCAACTGGATAGAGAAACTACTTTTTAAGAGCAATATGTAGCTTTAAACTCGTCATATTTGAACTTGAAACGAACCGTATTCAATAGGGTGGGATCAAAATGAAACATCTTGCCAACATTTAGGGCCAATTTGAACATTTTGAAACATAATGGAACAAAATGAACATTGGGACATACATTTAGGACTAAAATGAACCTTTGACCTTAATTCTTTATTTTATTGTTTAAGTTTGTTTATCATCAATTTTGTCCCTAAAATTTTATATATTGATTAATTTGATCTTTTGCACTAGTTTATCTAATAAATTAATGTCAAATTTTTCATTATTTATGACATTTAATATAAAATTAGTAGAAAAGCAATCAATAGCTTGTTTGATTCTCTTCTCTAAAATTATTTTTTTGTTTTAAAACTTAAAAAATTGGAAAACATGTTTCATAATACTATTTTATTTTTCTAATTTTAAAATTTAAAACAAAATAATATTTTTAAAATCTAGAAAATTAAAAATTATTGACAGATAATTTAAAATTATTTTGAGATAATAATCAAACAAGCCTTAAATCCTTGTTCAGATTAAAAAATACATGAAATTTATTGTTAATTTATAAGATAAAATTAGAAAAAATGATAAAATTGATCAAAATGTGAAACTTAAAGGATGAAATTGATAATAAAAAAATTTTAGAGACAAAGCTAAAAATTGACATAAAATTTAGATCTAAAAATGTAATTTTGTCTAGTTTAATAATAATATTTTATTCAGTGATGTAAGGTATTTTTTTTCTTTTTCTTTTATCAAATGATGTAAGATATTCTTTGTTAGTTGTTAGGCTAAATCAAAAGAATTTTCAAAGGGAGCCCATGCAAGTTGTGTGCACTTTTTTTTCTACGCGTTTTACGCAAATGGGAAATTATTAAATATTGAGATTGTAGCCATTTTTTTTTGGGTNACAAAACAAGTTTAAAAAAATGCATTGTTATGGGATTAACAATTGGGTTCTAAATGATTGAGTTGTTGTCAACAATAATTTGTAACAAATTTGAAATTTAAAATTTTAAGAAAAAACATTTTAGAATTTTTTTCAAAATAAATAGAATATTTAATGCGAAAACAAATTTTGGTGCAAACATTTAAGACCTATATAGAGTTTTGACAATGAAATATCTTATTAACTACATAAAGACACATATGACAAATCATTTGATATTTGGATCTTAAAAACAAGTGATTTAATTGGTGCTAAATATTTTTGTTTAATTATTTCAAACAATATTCTTTAGTACTAAATCAGTGTTACTTCAAGTAGTAAACAATTTGGTATTACTTAAGTAAATTTTAAGTTCAAAATTTTATGAATACAGTAATCTCTATTGAGAAATTCTCTTACTATAACTCAATGCACAATACGGTCCAAATTTAGATTAATTGGAATAAAATCTTTCTAGGTATAGGGTGTACAAGTGTGCAACAACAAATTGTAAACTTTGTATTTTTTTTGTAATAATAAATGAGTTAAATAACAATTTTTTTAAATACCAAAAGGTGGTTGATCATCTTTAGTTGATCTAATTTTTTTTTCAAAACTTTTTTTGGTGATAAAAAAAAAGATATTTAAGAGCACATGCAAATTGATGTTAATAAGATCAATTGTATACTAACTAGGAATGATTGATCAAGTCAATTATAAGGGAGAGAACTAGCATAATGCATGCTTTATTATGTAGCATAAGTAAAAAAAAACATAAATTAAAAGATTAAGTGTCAACTTTGTCTTGTTGCTTTTAAATTTAATATTTGTTGAGAGTTAAAACATTCTTTCTTTAAACATGGTTCTTTTTTTATGCCTTTTTCTTTAGACATGTTTTGTCTAGCATGCCAATCAGCCTCTTCTTCAACTTTTCACTATTTGGTCAACAAATAGTGGCTTTGGAGGCCAAAGAGTCTAACCAAGAGACCACATTAATAAAGCCAAAGCATTAGTTACATCATTCAAAAAATAAATTAAACAAATTTATGACTATTTTGGTCTTTGAATGCATTTTCAAAATAAAAAACAATTTAAAATTGAATAATAACAGAAAGTAAAGAAAATTTGGAGAAAAGCATTGATATGTGGCCACCATGGTGGACTTTTGGTCATGTGGAATTTCATAGGTCTATTTTGTGAGTGAGTTTTTCCGAGCTAGGACGCTTTTGCTTATTGTATCAAATACTAGTATGATACCCGTGCATTCGCACGGGTGTTTTTTTTTTTTTTTTTTGCTTCACCAAATTAATAAACTTCATTATTGTAGTCAAGGGAATTGCCTTCAACTCTGAAAAATTCAGAACCTAGTTAAAAAAAAAAAAGCAAAAGAGAAGATGTAAAAATTCAAAGTGTAGTGTAACAAAAGATTGTAGACAACTGCTCAGAACATAGTTCAATATAGTTCCAATATTCTTTGACAACTGCTCATATGATTCCAAGAAGTGTAGTGTAACAAAAGGAAGGCTAAACTATTTAATTAAGCAGTCACACAAATCACATTTGCCTTCTTCAATCACCTTTGCCTTCTTCAATCACCTTTGCTTTCTTTAATCACTTTGCCATCTTTGGTTGACATTACTGAAATCAATTGCCAATTAAAGAAGAAATGACATGCCATGAAAACTTAGATAAATGATTCTTTTTAGTATGGGAAGGATTATACATGCAAAGCCTCAACCTTGGATCCTTTATAATTCACTTCTCATGCAAATGCAAACCCAGACCATGATGTGCAGTTCGTGGCTCATGTAAAATTCAGAAAATATACAAACATATTAATTCCTTTATCACTTCCTTCAATCAACTGAAGAAAAAAAAAATAACATCATTGGCTCCAAGTTTAGTTTTAAGAGTTCTATGGCTGTGAAGAACTCCTATGCATGTGAAGTTGTTGACAATATCATCTTT
This sequence comes from Chamaecrista fasciculata, assembly GCA_003254925.1. Classification (NCBI taxonomy): domain Eukaryota; kingdom Viridiplantae; phylum Streptophyta; class Magnoliopsida; order Fabales; family Fabaceae; genus Chamaecrista; species Chamaecrista fasciculata. The sequence goes on along the minus strand of QANZ01015606.1, from coordinate 5,325 downwards.
TATTGAAATTACGCCTGATGTATATTAAACAAAGAAAATGGATGAGTGACAATTGACTGGACACTGGACAGAGATCCTAATGCTCTTCGTAGCAGTAAAAGAAATAGACCAAACAGATGAAATAAGAGAGCAGGAACAAAGAGTGCCCTTGACCCTTGACTTAAAACTGCAAGCTTAATCAATTATCTCCACCAAAAAACTAATTTTTCTTTTAAGAAAAAAAAAACTGAATCAAGATTGTATTCGCTGCTTGTCAGGAGACTAAGATAAAACTTGTCAGCCAACCATTATTGATCTTAATACCATCAATTCTACATGATGTTCCAATTTTATCAGATGTCACCATATTAGAAACTAAGTATTTATTTGATCTGGTTACAAATTTTAACAACAGATTGTTCTCTATCAACTTCTAATTTGTAATTCTGTAAACAAAATTAGGATCCCTAAGGTTAGAATATGAATAGGAATAGGAATTGGATGCTGACTTTTTACATGTAAGCAAATACAATATAAGAAAAATGTTGAGGGCCACATGATATAGGATGTAATGAACATTAATGATAAATAATGGTTATATTGTCTACTCTGTTTGGGGAGGAAAGAGGGCTTGAATTTAGATTTGAAACCCCAAGGTTGGATGCAAAGTGCAAACAGATACAGCAACTAAACATTTTAGTGTAAACTTGATTATAAATCTAGTAAATATCCAACTACAAATTTTGCTACCTTCAAATCTTGTGTCTAACCGTCTTCTCTTTGATTCATTCAGACTTGTGAGTTTCCCTCTGAAATTTAAGTGAAAAAAAAGTGGTTAAAACATGTAATATCCAAAAATTCTCACTTTTTATTCAAAAAAAAAAAAGAAAAGAAGCTCGCATATTTACATGTCTTTTTGAATCTGAGAATGAACATTCTGCAGCTGCAAATGTATTTATTGAGCAACAGACATCAGAATTTCTGAGGTTTTCTTCCTTGACACTGACTTACTTAAGTTTGCTCTTTAGTTTTCCTAATTCCAACGCTAACAGTTGTGGCAGAAGAGTGCCAGGTTATACATTTTAATAGGAGCTACACTTAAAAAATGTCACCAATATGAAAAATAAACTAAGTAAAGAGGTAGCTTGGTTGAGGTCACATTATTTATAACAAATAAATGTCACACAACTGTCAAATAGTTCATAAGTTTGAATAAGAAAAGATACTATTACTGTGAAATAGTTTCTTCAATGTATTTGACAGTTTGGATAAGAAAATTTAATAGTTCAATGTAGTTTGGAGATGAAAAGATACCATTACTGTGAAGATAGTAATGTCTTATTTGAAAGTTTGGATAAGAAAATTGCCTTGAACTACATTGAAATAGTTTTCTGCAAGAATGAGACTTCAGCTATTTTAGAGAGCAGCTTGCATGATATGAGACATGATACAACTATCTTATATTCTAAGAACAGATATGAGACATGATTACAGAGACACTCACTTGATCTTCTTCCTTGTTTTCCATCCACCACCTCTGGTTTACTGCAGTTTTCACTGTTGCTGCAGCAGCAACAATGGGAAGAAAAATGAAATAGTAAAGGATCAAGTAAACTATCTACCAATTTCAATATATCTATTACAGCAAGAAGCAATCAACCAAAAAGAAAGAAGCAAACTCACACAGCCAAGCGCATGGTAAAGACCACACTTACAGTTTTGTTGGCAGGTTGAACCAAAGCACTCATAGTATCCATTCCATGGTTCGAAGCTTCCTCAAAGAGTGTTGGCAAAGCAAGAAAACTGACCTACAAAGCCAATTGAGAAAAGCTTATCACAAACCCATTGCTTCTTATCAGATCCAAAAATACAAAAAAAAAAAGGAACAGAGGCATTTATCAGTCATGACATTTTTTTTTTTAAATTCTTCAAGTACCAATCGAAATTAAAATTCATATAGTACCATGTTAACAAAAATATTACCAAAGAATACATTGCAACTAACGGTACTTCTCAAACGGATGTGAAGCCTAGGTCTCTTGGCCTCTCAAACGCAACCTCTTTAAAGGTCGTACTGGCTCATCCTGCATCTGAGCTTCTTCATCTCCCATCTCTTGTACCTGGTTGTTTGATCAGCCAGAAGAAATTTAGCTGCTATATATAGTAATATGTATAAACTATGACATGCTCTTTTACTCCTAAAATTAACACGGAATACTTTGCATCCCCTCACATCATAATCTGCAATGCATATATATATATTCATGATTCCTGCTTATATATTCATGATTCGTGTTTTTCTTGCAAGAGATACATTTTAGACACATTATTGATAGCAGATTTAGGTTAGTACTATTGTAAAAGCCATCAGTATAATGTGCAGCAAAGGGATCTTGTACAACTAAACTAAAGATAAATTGCACCTCCAAAAAACATGTGATTCTTGACTTCATCATCAGTTAAGTCATGCATATTTCTTTTTCTTTTTATGGAAGTCATGCATATTTCAACTAAGATAAATTGCACTTCCTAAAAACTCTTTTTGACACATCAGTTAAGTCATGCATATTTCAATTAACTCGTGCAACTCATGCAACTGTGACAAATGCAATGGTAAATAAGCATCTATACTTCAGATTTGTAGTACGTATGATTTGTAGTTTCCACAATCTGAGTAAGCATTGATTAAAGAATAATTTTGCCTCTTCCCATTTACTATTGGATGCACACACTGCTAGAATTGTCCCATAAATTACATCATCCATACGTATCCTTTGCTGTTGCAAATCCTGAATTAGCTCTAATGCCTTAGGATATCCATTTTTCACTTTAATGCAACCTGCCAACAGCTAAGGATAGCAATAACAATAATTAAGATAGCAAAAAATCTCAGTCAAACTTTAATGTAGTGGTAAGAAACACAGAAATCAAACAAAGTTAGAAAAGGTATTACAGTTGTCAAAATCTACGGGAAGATTTCTGGAGGGACTAAAATGAATTTTTAGAGAATGTTTCTGGGTCAGTTCTGGAATTTAAGATCAGGGGCCAAATTAAGTTAGCAAAAAATTACAAAAAGGTCCCAAATGTCCCAGAATCACGGTTCAGTCCTCATTTAAATTATGGTTTAGTCCTGGAATCATTATATATTCTTCATTTAGGTCCTTAACTCTCAAAATAACTTTGCAAAATGTTACAAAATTCTCCCCAAAGTTCCAGTATAGTCCCTAGGCCATGGATTCTTCAGTAAATGGGCCGAAAATGCCAAGGAAATGAAAAACGAAATAGATGAGCAGGGACTAAATTGAAAACGCAGAAAAGTCTCAAACTCACCCGAAAACCCACCGATTTCATTGTTGGCACTGTAGAAGTCGCATGCGTTATTTGGAGGAGAGGAAGAACTGGCCGTGGCTGATTCATGGTTCACAAATGCATTCACCAGTGAAACGAAGCCTTAACCAAAGCACTGCAGAAAGCGAAACCCACTCTCCGTTTTTGAATGTTGAGAGATTTGAAGGATGCAAACCCAGAACTCAGATGATACAAAGCTAACCCGAAACCCAGAACTCAGATGATGGTGGTTGACGACGGTGTGCGGCTGACGATGGACGGCGACTGAAATGGCAGAAGTTTGTGGCGTTAGGGTTTAGGGAGAAAAGAGAAAAAAGGAGGAGATGGTGGGTGAATAAAAAGAGAGAAGGAATGGTGATGTAGGGTTAAGAGGGGAAGATTTGAAATTTGAAATTTGAAGATGAAAAGAAGAGATGAATGATGAAGCTAAGTGGCGCCAATGACTAAATTAAAAAGCAGAGGAGAAAAAAAAAAGAGAACACTATTATTGATGAACAAATTTTTTTTTTAAATATGAGAAGTAAGACACGTGTCGAAGGGTGAGTGAGATAGGAAAAAAAAAATTGGTACCAACAGCTTAGAGCTTGACACTTGGCAAAACCAAAACATTGTTTTTTAAGTAGTAGTAGATTTTTCAAAGAATTTAGTTATACTACTGGATATATGATGTCAGTGATAATATTATGAATGGAGCAAATTTAGATAGTAGTTTTTAAAAAATTGTGTTATCAAGTTTATTAATTATAATATGATACGTATGACCAAAATAAATTATAAGATGAGATGTAAATTTTTTAAAATTAATGATTTAAAAAGAATGTCATTAGATTTTAGGAAAAAGTATTTTCATCTTCAAATTTTACATTAATTTTTAATTTCGTCTTTAATACCAATTTCATTTTTATTTTTCATAAAAGAGAACATATATTTTTTTTTGCCAGAGACAGGAATAGACAAAACACCTAACTCGGGTGTTAGTTCTTATTCTCATATAACCTACTTAAATACAAAAGGGAACACATATATTAAAACACATGTTCAAGATACAAATTAATCCACGCCAACGGTGCGAGAGTAGCATGTTAGATTTATCATTCTTGAAAACATAATCAAAGTCTTTAAATCCCAAGTTCTTGAAATCTCATAACTCTTACAACTAGACAAATAATACATACCTGGAGTATTGGAGGAAACCATATTGTTCTTGATCTTGATCTTGTTAAATTGATTTCTCTCTCTTTCCCTATCTTTAATGACACACAGGTTTCTTTAGCGATGGAAGATTCATAGTGATTGTTCTCTGACCTAATTCTCATAATGTGTTAACCCCCTTATGGGCAGAGAGAGGACCAATTTAAATAGGTTTTAAGCTTTAATCTGGTACGTCCATCAAGTAACCAAATATACGGCTGAGATCTATTCAGCTATTAAAATATCTTTCAAACTTCAAACATAACCATAATATCTTTGATCACTTAATATTAAAGATATCATTATCTTTAATCATATAATATCAAGAATAAATGTTAATACTATTATTTATCTATTTATTTGGCCACATTCTAACATAGCAAAAGCCCATACAATTAGCAAGAGTAGTACTACACAAAAAGGAGGACAAATGATAAAAAACAACAAGATCATATTTAGATTGTCTAGCATAAACAACAAGCCTATCAGTTAAGTGGTTCCCTTCTCTGAAAACATGCTTCACTTTAAAATCATTGAAGGTGGCGAGCTTGACCTGCACATATTAATCATGGTAGAATAATGATGTGCGAAAGATTGATAAACATTGTTAAACAAATGCACAACATATAAACAATCGGACTCAATAAATTAAAGATGGTAATGCCAATAAAGATGACCCATAATTTATCAAGAAAACTAGTTCCACTCCCAAGACAACAAGCAAACCCTTTGTTATCCAACTTCCATTAATACTTCTAAAGATGGCCTGTTTGGGAACTTTTAGTTCAATCCAATCTCAATCCAATC
>QANZ01015605.1:45195-60416 GCA_003254925.1 Chamaecrista fasciculata | reverse complement strand
AACCCTTCAACCCGTAACCCAACCTGCATACATGCGGGCTCAATTTTTTTGAAACAAACTAACCCGCGAGCCCGAACCAACCCGCCGGTTTCTGCGGGTTCGCGGGTTGGCGGTCCCATTTGCTCACCCCTAGTTGGTGGGTTGGATGAGATGATGTTGAGATTAGATGCTCTTGGAAAACGTGAGCATGAGATATTTTTGGATGAAGGGTTTAGGGTCCATCTCATTGGATGAGATCATGGACCAAAATGAAAATAAAATTAAAATTATTTTAAGATTACAATTTGGTCCATAAATTTGAACCGATCCAATTAATCGATCCCTAACATGTGTAAATGATAACTCGAGGATCGTAGAAAATCCCATCTATCAATAATCGAGTCTATTTATGAAATTCAACGACCAAAAAATAATAAACAATAGTTTGGGGACTAGAATGCAAATAACATGAAAATTATTGTAAACATACAATTTGGTCCACAACTTTGTATCGATCCAATGAATCGGTCCATAACTAATCTCGTAGTTTGATAAACAAAATAAGACCAGAAATAGTTTTATTACTGAAACAAAACTAATTTCATAGTTTAAGGATCAGACTAGCAACAATGCTAACAAATGGGAAGATAAAAAATTATTTTAACTCTTTTTAATTTTTACACAAAACTTCATAAAATATATTGAAAAAAAGTATGAATTGAATTGTATAATAGTAGAAAACATATAGGAATGTTGCAGTTTGGGCTAAAAAATATAACAAATATTTTTGCGGACCAAAATGCAACTCATCTCGTAATTTGAGTAAAAAATATAACCATAAATAGTTTTATGACCGAAACAAATAGAAGAACATTGAGACAATAAAAAACAAAACAACATTGCAATTTTTTGGCTATTCATGATCCAAACAAAAAAAAAAATAACTGGCATGTGGAAATTTGGGTATTTTTCCAACCAAAAAATAACTGTTATTTTTCCATTATCCACAACGTATAATCATCGAATGATTTTGGACATGAATATAGAACAAAAAATAGTTTGAGGACTAAAATGAAACTAATTGCATAGTTTGAGGAAAAGAAACTAAACAAAAAATAGTTTTAGGAGCCAAGGAAACTGAGTTAATAATTTGAGGATCAAAATGCTTATAAAAGTGAAGAGAATATTGTAACAAGAATAGAAGAAGATTGTAACTTAAAAAATAATTTAAGGATTCAATTGTATATTTTACTCAAAACAAATAGAAGAATATTGGGATTAAAAAAATAACAACATTGCAAATGAACAAAAATAATTTTTGTCTAATTAAGTTAATATAAATATATATATAATACAATATATAACATTTCTATACATATATATTTGAGAATTGAGAATAAGAAAAAGAGAGTGAGAGAAATATAATATATAATATATATATATAATAACAATATATTTCTATATATATATTTGAGAGAGATGTGTGTGGAGGAGAGAGAGATCTGTAAGTGAAAAAGAAAAAAAATTGATAAGAAATGATAGATAGAGAGAGAAAATTATAAGTAATAAATAAGGGTATGTAAAATTACTATTTTACCTAATTATTTTTTTTATATTTCTATTAGAGTATAAGTAATTATAAGTATATGAGTAAAGATAGTTTAGTAAATGTAAGAGAAAATGAGATGATGTTGTGGATGAGATGATAATATGAATGAGATGAGATGAAGGTTACACCAAACATTCAATTAGTACTGTTCACTGTTCATCCAATTTTAAAATGAGATGATGTTGAGATGAGACGAGAAAATGAGATGATATTAAAGTCCATCACATTAACAAAATCATTTCCAAAAGGCGCTTAGTAAGGACAGTGATATAAATTGAAGTATTGAAGTCTCTCTTCCTACCGCCAAACGAAACTGCCCTAAAAAATTGAAGCTTCTTCTTCTTCCTTGTGCCACAGTGCGATGGGCAGTTCAGCAAACGCCGCCGTTTCGGGTCGTACTCCTGCCGTTGTTGACAAGGGCGTCGATTATGCTCAATACTTCTGCACCTATGCCTTTCTCTACCACCAGAAAGACATGCTTTCCGATCGCGTTCGCATGGACGCTTACTTCAACGCCATTTTTGACAACAAGCATCACTTCACTGGCAAGGTTCTTCTTTTTCACTAACCCCCTTCTTCCTACTTCTCATCCTCCATTGGGTTTTACATATTTGAATAAAAAAATCAAGAATTGTGGGAGTTTCTAAGGATTACCTCTGGGAACCTAGTTTGGATGTTTATTCTTTCTGAACTCTTTCTTTATGATTTTATCTAAGAGTTATTTTGGGCTGACTTTGAGAATTTAATGTTGTTGAGAAGACTGTTTTAGATGTTGGAACCGGAAGTGGCATTCTTGCTATATGGTCAGCGCAGGCAGGTGCAAGGAAAGTATATGCTGTTGAGGCAACTAAGATGACAGAACATGCTCGTGATCTTGTCAAAGCAAATAATCTTCAGGATGTGGTTGAAATCATTGAAGGTTCAATGGAGGATATTACTTTGCCAGAGAAAGGTTACAAGTAGCACTATTAGCTTACATTCTTTTCCAAGTGCAAAAAATTTCTTTGTTTTGGTTTGGCTGTGTTATATATTATTGTCAATTGGTCATTGACTCATTGCTTTGTGCAACTTGCAGTTGACGTGATAATCTCAGAGTGGATGGGATATTTCCTTTTGCGTGAATCTATGTTTGATTCAGTTATATGTGCTCGTGACCGCTGGCTCAAACCAACAGGAGTGATGTAAGTATTGTGTATCAGAAAGCAAAGAACCAAGTGTAAATTTAAATGCATTAGTATTTAGTAGACATCTTTCCTGTTCTTTCATTGATGTTCAACTGCTATTGAGACTACTAATAGAACTGCTACTACTGATTCTTCTTTTGCTTATTTGCTCTGACATTTTGTTAACAGAAGTGGCTTAATAAGTGTTCTTGGAGATTGATTTCTATGGTATTTAGGCATAAGGATGCCATTAATTATGTTTAAAAGCAAAAATCAAATCTCAAGTTCTTTGTTTTCTTGTTTAAGAATAAGACAGTTCTGTATAGCATCTTCAGCTGATATAGAGCATATTTCATCATATTATAGGTGATTTATTGATTATCTTAACCTAGCATGTAATGCTTACGTCCATTACAGTTTTAGTGCTCTACCAATGAAAACTCGACAAGATGTAGACATGGATAACTGATGTATATATAGACTATACTTAGGTGCAATTGTTTATATCTTTGTTATGAGATTCTCTAATGGAAATAAAACATGTGGAGAAAAAGCTTATAATAGAGACTAATTATTTTCTACTAATTTGTAAACATATCCATTTGTTATTTTGTCATTAGAAAATCTTACAACAATTATATAAATACTGTACACGAGTTTGTTTTTCCTTTTGTCATTGCCTTTAGAGGTAGCCATTTATCACAAAAGTGTTATGCCCTATAGATATGAGTAATCATTGCTATGTAAATGCTTATTGTGTTCAAGTAATTGTTCTGTGTCTGTAGGCGCTATATTTGGAATTGGTGATCTGACAAACTTTGCTTAACAGGTATCCTAGTCATGCTCGCATGTGGATTGCACCTATCAGCACTGGGTTAGTAGATCGCAAATATGGTGATTACCGTTCGACTATGGATGATTGGAAAAATTTTGTTGATGAAACAAAAGAAAATTATGGTGTTGATATGAATGTTCTAACTAAACCTTTTTCTGAGGAGCAGAGGAAATACTACCTACAGGCAAGTTGAATACTTGGTGCATCTTAGATTTGATGTATACTTTTAAATTAGATGTAAGATTTAGGCGTGGTTGGGGAAGACTATCTTCTCTTATTATGATTTTTGCCTGACTCTAGTTGAAGTTTTTGCAAAACGTTTAAAAGCTAAGTTTGGTAATGTTATTTCACCCCCAAGAAATTGCCTTATTTAAATATCTGATGATTAAATGATGAATTTGAACTTTGAACTATATTTGCTTTAAAATTAATGAATTTTTTACATGAATGGATATTGTTTGTTTTTCTTACAGTTTTGTCTGAAAATTGACTTCTATAAGCTTGATCCATTTTGTTTGCATATAAGACTGATTCATGCACTTCCTTGTCTACTTGAAATGTATTCTCTATGATCTCTGTAGACATCAGTGTGGAACAACCTTAAACCAGACCAAATCATAGGGACCGCTGCTATAATAAAGGAGATTGATTGTTTAACTGCTACTGTTGCTGATATAAAGGAAGTCAGATCAGAATTTTCTTTGTCGATAACCAGTCAAGACCGAATAGAGCTTTGCGGTTTTGGAGGGTGGTTTGATGTTCATTTTCGGGTAAGCTACTCTGGGTTTTCTTTCAATGGTAAAATATCTCTCAAATATAATGTATCTAATTGTTTACTATTTCATTCTCAAGGGAAGAACTGAAGATCCAGCTCAACAGGAGATTGACTTAACCACAGCTCCGAGTAGAGACTTAAACACGCACTGGGGTCAACAGGTTTATGCTACTTTAATATATTGGTTGCTGATTTGTGCATGGAGTCTTTTGTTATTGTCATTCACTAATCACACTTTCTGCTTATAACTTTGTGAACAGTTAGAACACAAAGAAGGAAAAAATTATAGTTCTTTTTCCACTTTACCATAGCTGTTTTACTTTCAAAACATAACTTTTAATTTTCATTGGGAGAGAGCAGTAAACTTTCTGTGTAACGAACAGGGTCTTATTTCATAATTATTTTTGACAGGTCTTCCTTTTGCATCCTCCTGCAAATGTCAGTGAAGGTGATACTCTAAGCATTTCTTTCTTCATGGATCGCTCAAAGGAAAACCACCGTCTGATGGAGGTTGAGTTTGAATGTGCAATCAAAAAGCAATCTGGCCAACTCCTTACGCCTTTCAAAAATAAGTACTACATTGAATGACCGTGATGATTCCTTTGTTCCGGGGATTCCAAGCATTTGGTTCAAGGTAGATTTTAAAGTTCATTTATATAGCTAGACACGATCACTATATAAATTGTGCTTGTTGCCTGCAAGAACTTCAATTTATGCATGATCACCAATTCACCACCACTACAGACACAGATGATGAAGCTGAATCATTCACTGACACGACACACTAATGAGAGGGTAGATTTCCTCAACATTGATTGCTTAAATGGAATAAACCCAAGTGACTAAAAGTTAGAATCAATGAATATTCAAGGATTTGTTTTCTTGATTTCTGTCTTTGATTTTCCTTCTTGAGGAATGACCATGATATGATTCTGTAAACAGATGGAACTGTTAACTCTTATGCTTATCTCTCTCTGGGGTGGAATGAATTTATCCTGATAAAAGGAAAAATAAGAGGAGATAGTTGCAGCCATATTTTCACCAATTCCGGTTCTTCCAACCATCTGTTCGTGATTCTCAACAACATTGTTCATCAGATTCGTGATTCTCAAGGTTGCGTTGTTTTTTACTTTAAAAAGATTCATCTTTTGCTGTTGTTTGTATCAGTAAGTCAATTACTATTTTCTATTTTTGGTGGGGGGTGGGTTTGGAGGAATATGAATGCTTGGTGATGTATTGAAAGGAAATTGAATCTTGACTAAAATATGCTCAAAGGAAAATTTTTTGCTGCTTAGTTCTTTTTTTTTCTTTTTTCTCTTTCTCTTTTATATACACTCATAATAGGATTCCAAGAGGAATTAATTACATATAGAGTACTAACTTTATTTTGCTATTTTGCATATCCATATATTTTTTCAATTAAGCTTATCAAATGTTTCTTCTCCAGATTCAAATTGATTATTATAATATTTTTTTAACAAAAATAAATAAAATTTATGACACCATTAATTGATTGTTATTGACATGAAATTGATTTTGTTGAAAAATAGGTTGTTGCGAATAAAATTGATAATAGTATATAATAGATTAAATTGAGGATGAATACTTGATATGTATCAAATTGAAAAGAGAAAAAATAATATGGGAAGTATTAAAATAAAATTTCAGTCATTATACCATCCTTGCCTCCTATTGCTTAAAAAAAAATAAATTAATTACCTAATATTATATCCGTCATTCACGTATTTTCTGATAGATTTGATATAAAAAGATAATTAAACTAGGCCAAAGTCGAATTTGGTCCCTCAGTTATGCTTAGTGTTTCAAATTGGTCTTTCAGTTATTTTTCGTTCTATATTGGTCCCTCAGTTATGCAAAACTTGGTAAAGTTGGTCCCTCTAACAGTTTTTATCCATTTTTTCGTTAAAGAAAAAACAAAATTGATTTCCAAAATGTAAGAAAGAAAAAATAATTAGAACTTAATGTTTATTTCACATAAAATCTCTCTCTCTCCCTCCCTCCTCTCTACCTATGCCGGTTACCGGATCCCCCTCTGCCACATTCGGCGGCACCGACCTCATGACCGCCGGCAACATCCTCAAGAACATCAACTCGCGAGTTCATGGAGAAGGAAGACGAAGGGTATGCTTAGGTTAATGATGATGGTGGAGGATGAAATCAATACTAGAGAAGGAGTTTTACTACTTCCGGCCGGAATTATACAAACTTTCACATTTTATAAAAAGACTAGAGATAAGAGGTTATCTCTAAGGGAGAATCCCATTTCCTTATAAAAGTTGTTGTCTTTGTAAACATTAAGACCACACTAAATTAAGAAAAATTTGGTTGCTTACTCCCAAAAGAAAGAAAACAAACAACATCCATATCTTAAATTTCACAACATAAACGAGAATGTGCATGAAAAACAAACGTATACCAAAAGTGATAAACTGGAACATTTCTTTTCTAGTAAAACAAAAATTAATGTTTTTAGATGAAAATATATTTGCATAAAACATAACCGCCTGTTTGATTCCCTTCTTCAAAAGCTGTTTTTCTTTTTTAAAAATAAAAAAATTGAAACATTAGTTTAATAATATTATTTTTTATTTAGTATTAAAATTTAAAGATTAAAAAATTATTTTAAAAATCTTAAAAATAGAAAACCAGTAAGATATTCTTCATTCTTTTAACTCTAACAATTTTAAAATTATTTTTATATACGAGAATCAAAGAGACCCTGAGTTTTCACAAATACTATACTAATAAAATACAACTGTTTATTTTTTTTCCTCCAAGTTTTGTCTTATTTTATTTATTTATTTTGGGAAGACAAGTGTTCTTTCCTTGTAAATGTGGCTTTAAAAGCAATGGCTTGTGCTTGAGAATAAAGATATTGGGGAGCTGGAATTATTTAAAAATTGAAACAGTACAAAACTTAACCAACTGGTTTGGTTGTCCTATTTTACAAGTTTGGTGATTAATTGTGACATAGGCCAACCAATACCATACAAGTGCAGCAACTTATTGCATAAATTAAATTGAAATAATTTATTCTTTGTTTAACTTCTAATTCGGTCCTATATCTTTGGGTCAGGTCCCAATTTGGTCCCATATCTATTTTTGTTCCAGATTTGATCTTATATCTTTGAATATCTTTTAAGACAAAAAGATATAAGACAAAAAATGCAACAAAAAGAGATATATGACCAAATTGGAAACTTAACAAAATATATGAGACCAAATTTACACTTTGACTTTTTTTTTAAGTAATATTGATTCTTCAATTATTTTGTTGATTCATATTGGATAGAATTTATATAAAGAAATGTTGGAATAAGGACTAACATCCGCGTTAAGTGTTTTGTCCATTCCTATCTCTGGTCAAANGGAAAAAACATAATTAATAGAAAAAGACTTAAAAATATGAAAAAAAAATAATATAAGCATAAAACACAATCATGACCCTCCGGAAAATTATTTGAGAATTCTAAAAAAAATCAATTTTTATGATTTATTTAAACAAAAATAAAGAAAAATTAAATTAAATAACATAAAAAGAAACTTGGGCGATGCTAAATAATATATATTAAACTTCTTTTCTATGAGTGACAAGTGGATGAAGATAACAGTGTGGTAATAAGATATGATTATGAATAGTGGTTCTTCTTGGTGGGAGAATGATCCATTGAAGGATTAATTAATTGATTATGGGTGATTATGAGTATATGGAGGAAAGATTTATTTATAGGTGAGGATGCGACCAAGGTTTAGAATTTGAATATCTTGAATAATTTTAAATATATTAATTATCTTGTATTATTTTTATCTATATAAATTATCTAAGTATATTTTAATTATCTTAATTATTTTAAATTATCATTTAATTATTTTTTAATATCTTACAATAACTTGAAATATTTTAAATTATCTAGTATATCTTTTAATTTTCCTAAGTATTAGATTTTGTTAGGATTTAATTTGAATTTTAAGTTAAAATATACTTGAATTTTAATTTTAACTTTAACATTGAATTATATGGATTGGGTGAAATGGCATAGATGATGTGTTAAGATGGTGTATTTTTTACTATTAGGTTTCAACTGGAGAAAATACAATGGTCATACATGTTAATAATTCATTGGAGTAACTACGGTAATATATTTCATGTATCTTTAAATATCTCTATCTCTATTTATATCTATATATATATATATATTACACAATTTTGGAATTCTTTTGGTAATATATCTTTCAAAATTTTATAATATTGAAATGTAATATATATATATATATATGTATATTAACTAAAACAATAAAGAGAAATGCTATATTAAGTAAACAATATATTTTTTAATTTATAAAGTAATAAAATGCTATATTTTTTTATTTATAAAAGGAATTACAAATATATAGTTGGAATAATTTATAGACTAATTTATATGTTTTAATTTTCTTAAAAATAAATTATCAATTTTGTGAGTTTGAATAGATCAAATTATTGGTTTATTGAATTTTAAATTTTCTTTTCCTAGATAGAGTATAATTAAAATTCAAAGTTCAATTATCCAAAAAGAGTTTTGCCTCAACAAATCTTTTTTTTTTACCTCAACAAATCTAATCTTGGCAGTTAGCGAGTTGGCATGGGAAATAATGCTTTTTTAAAAAATAAAAATAAAAATTATGTAAAACCCCTAATTTCTTTTTTAGCTAAACAAGCTAGTTAAGATGATAATTAATCAAACAAGCAAATAAAAGATTTAATTTGCATCAAACAAATAGGCATTTTTCGTTTGATTTGATTTCATTGATAATAAGGAAGGAGACTGAAATTTTAGAGAAAAGGAAGAAGAAAAAGAAAAGATCGTCGTCTTCTTCTGAATCGGAACAAAGGTCAGTGAAATTTCTTCATCTTCTTCTCCTTTTTTACGAATTTGATCTTCTCATGATGCCGTCTCCTGTACTGATTCACTTATGCTTTTACATTCTCTGCTTTGATTATGTTTTCTGCGTGAACGAGCTTTCATTCTCGATTTTGAATACTTTGTTGTGGCTGGCAAGTTCTTCTTGTGAATGTTTGAGTCCATTTTCTTTGACTTTTTTGTTTGTTTGTTTGGTTGCTGAGAAAACGGAGGAACAGAATCAGAATTCTCCTGTCTGTTTCCGTTGGCCTGATATAGTAATGATAAGTTATTTCCTGGTTTTTATCTGCTTTCTTTCGTCTAATATCACAAAACCTTTGAAAAATAAATATAAAGAAAAAAGAAAACCCTCAAACTCTCTCAATTACTAGCGTGCAGCTCAGTCGATCGGATTTTCCACCTCCAAATTCCGAAATTTGTTCGATGAGATTGTACCGGTTTAATGCCATTCGTTCTTTTAATCAATAGCACTTGGCATGACTGATCGGTACGTTTTCGTCTGTTTGTTTGATCGTGTTTGTTTTAATTTTGAGTCCTTTTTTTAGTTTTGATCGTATAGTTCGAAGATGAAGGTACAATGAGTTATGTATTTGACTTTCTTTGGTTCTCTACTTGTTTGGTGATGAAAATTTGAAACTTATGACGTACATACTCGTATCCATTCTTAATTTTTTTTCCCCTTTTAAGAGAATAAAATCTGGTCTTCTCTTTGCCCTTCTCCATTTCCTAGAAAATCAATATCTAAATTAATACAAACTACGAATTTCATAATAGTGTTGTTAGGACCATTAGACGTTCCTGCAGCCACCACCAATTGCTGCCTTTGGATGACATGTCTATGTTTATCTGTCTTCTCTTCTGTATATAGTCGTCCATCAACTATTTGTCATTATATTTTATATAGCCTGTACATGTTAGCAATTGATAAATTTTAAGCTTTTTCTCTAGTATTCTCTGAGAGCTGACAACTTCTTATGCTTAATTAAATTCAGATCAGAACAGCTTCTTATGCTGAATTTTTCCTGTGTTGTTGAACAACAGGTATTCTGTTCAGATTTAAACTTGGTAGCATATAATGACAGCTATGAAATTCAAGAAAGGAACTAAGGTAGAAGTATTAACCAAAACAGTGGTGCCTTCTCGCTCCTGGAGGTGTGGAGAGGTAATCTATGGCAATGGCCCCCGTTACTACATTAGATATGATGGTTTAAAGGATACTTCCGGTGAAGCAATAGTAGAGACAGTATCCCATGAAGCCATAAGGCCATGTCCTCCTGCACTTGAAGTAACAAAAGATTGGATCCCAGGTGATGTCGTCGAGGTCTGTCAGAATTCTTCTTGGGCAATGGCTATAGTTGTGAAGGTTTTGGGGAAAAAGTACATTTTGGTCAGGCTGCTTGGATCTTCTTTGGAATTTAAAGTGAACAAGTTTGACATTCGGGTGAGACAGTGTTGGCAAGATGACAAATGGATCATAATTGGAAAGGTACATTTACTAACCTTTATCTTCCCTTCTGAATATTTCTTCATTTCAATTATCTTCCTCAGCAATCTCCAAGTACTTTTTGATTTCTGCACAGATGGATCCGACTTTTCTTCTAACTTTGGTTGATTTTGATTGAGTTTTGGAGTCCCACTTTATTCAATACATTTTGTTTCTTCTTTTATCCAAATCATGCAAAACAAAAGTAACTTTCATGAGTAGTTCTTTGTATTACTATTTGTGTATCCTCCATGCTGTGGTAGGCTTGAATATTGATCAATTATTATCCCTGAACAGGGTGGTTGCAGCTGTGAGAGTGGAAAACGTGACAATCTACTTGCTCCAAGGCTTAATTTAATTTCTAGAGCCCAAGTTCTCAAAACAACCGCAAAGAGAAAACTTTCCTTTGACCGTGACCATCTTCATGACGAGAAAGAGGTGAATTTTCTGAATTCCCATCTTGTTTATTCTAAACCATTGAAGCTAGGGAGCCATTCACCAGCTGAGGTATATGCTGGACCTCCCCAAAAGTATAGAGCAACTGAAATTGACGGGCTAGGAGATAGAACAAGAGTTGCAAATCCATCCACACTACTGAATCAGGTGCATGGTGTTGTTTTTCCAAGGGGCGTTGAGGCTGAGGAATATGTAGCTGCTTCTTTGAACAACAGAAAAATTGGGTTTTCCAAGATGGATATAAAGAGGAAGAAACAAACTGATGCTGTTGATTGCTCGTTTGCAGAAAACTTCGGATCAAATGACGGCGATAGTGTTTCATCCTCTGTTGGTAGTTGTAGTATTAATAACAGAAGTGCGTATAAATTGCGCCATCCTGTATCTGCAGATCCCCCTGAAGATATAGAAGGTGCAATAAGTGATGCTGAATCTGTCAGCGATTGTAGATATGAGGAATGGAATTGGTCCCTTCGTTCAGAAGAAGAATTGGCAGCAGAAATCCATAGGTTAGAGTTGGATGCCTATCGTCTTACAATTGAGGCATTGCATGCTTCAGGACCCTTAAGTTGGGAACAAGAAGATTTAATAACAAATCTTCGTATGTCGCTCCACATATCAAATGATGAACATTTAATGGAGATAAGAAACTTGATTTCTTATGAAAACTGTATTCCTATCAGATGACAGGAATATCATTTTTTTCAAAGTTAATAATACTCTTCCTCCATCATAAGGTTCCTTATTAGTTTGTTCTTAACCTGTTCAACAGACTGTAAGAGGCAAGATGAGATAGATAGTTCAGTTCATTTATATTTTTTAATGACTTAGTGATGTAGCGTAATCATTGATGCAAATGTATATGATACACTTTGTGAAGAAATCAACGTATATGATTTCTTTTTTGCATATCTGTTTATTTATGCTGTTTCCCATTTGGCTGTTCTGCTTGACACACTTTACCAAGATCCCTCTAAAACCATCATTGACATTGTGATTATTGCAGATTATTGGCTGACAATAATTAGCAACTGATGTTTGAAATGTTGATCTATCAATGATGCTTTACAACTAATATTCTTTTACTAGAGTTCCACTGTGTTTATAGTTTGTACCTCTCGTTTCAGTAGTAGTGACAATCATTTTGCATTCATATAGAACCTGTCAAGTTGTAGGGAAGCTTTTGTTTGCTTTCGGAATTATGTACAAATATATTATTAGATGTTCCTTGTTTAGTGCTGAAATTGTCTGCAATTCTACATCCTTTACTCCATTAATTGGCAGTAAAAACAATGTCATTTGAAGATACTAGTAATTACTCCCCTGTATTTTCCAGGGCTGAGTTGGGGGCATATAGATGTTGCTTCCAGATCTCTACAGATGATGTTGGAGCTTGCTACCTTTCTCTTGGGTAGATAAAGGCTGGCTTTTCTAGTATGGCTCTTGATAAGCCACTGGTTTCATAAGCATGCGGAGTTCTCGCATTCTTCCATTTCAGGCCACCTGTAAGCTTCTGATTTATGTTCTGCTGAAGCATACAATCTGAGTCTTTTGTGTCTGCCAAGGCTGTCCTTATTTGTGAATGCTGATGCATGTATCACTATGTTGTATTTTCTATGCTTTAAAGAATAATCAGTGATCACTTCTATATAGCAACATAATCAGGTATTCTCAATAAGTAAGGAAGCAAGATTTCCCGAAAATAAGATTGCCTCTTGCAATAGGTAGTTGCTGTAAATTGTAGTTCCTGATTTGTAACTATAACTTCGATAAGTTTTCACTCAACAGCTCCTATACAATCTACCTGTTTGCGGGATCAGTGGGTCGTTCACTAAATTATAATTCTTGTCTTTGTTATGGGCCTATGGCTGCTTAGAATATATTGTTCAAGTACTTGCATATGTACTGCTCTATAAATAACAAACAAATATTGAATACTCATAATAATTTGTTATTGGTTTAACTTTCTGGCTGCTGCATAGCATAAGGTCCAAATGGCTCTTGCCTCTTGCCCAACATGATTGTCAGAATATTGGGGAATTCCCCATAGGCTTAAAGGAAAATACATTTACAAAAAACTTGCCTTCTAATAATTAGCTTTCATACAAATCATACAAATATAATTACATTTTTTGGGTTTTAGGCAGTGTAATACTACCCCCACCCCCCTCAAACAGTCATTCTCATATATCTTTATTTATTTCAGCAGAGGTAGCTGCTGTAAATATTCCTTTTTGCCTGTGTATCTATAAAGTTTTGGCATTCCGATTCTCTTAGTGAACTTTCTTGGCTTCAACTTGGTTGTTAGACCATGATGGAATCCATAGCCCATTTTGGACTCTGTTGTCATTTTGCTAACCAATCGAAACGCTGGTTTTAATAGGCCGAGCAGCAAAGCTTGTAAACGATGCATGGTAATGGCTCACATGCTGTTACACATTGAGGTTAGCATATGCAATGCTCAAAACCTTTGATTTTCTGTCAAAAATTGAAGTGGCCTTCTTTTTGTTCAGACTCTTCATTGAGGCTTGAGAGTGGCCAATCACAAGTTGCTGCATATTATTGAAGAAGCACTTGGGGACTTCAATTACCTTGTAATTTTTTAGACTATTACATTTACATGCCATTTCTCCCTTTTTCGGTTACTTCCATTTTCTTCCTTATTTGTAAATTTTGCTATCCTTTTATCAGTGATCACTTTCTTGATAGTCAACAATAATGCATTTTCTGTCGTCTACTTTTAACTCAACTGTACTTACCTGTTGTAGCATTCAAATATGGGCAATTGAAGTTGGAGAATACAATGAAAGTTAGCATACGTTAAATTAATACAAATTAAGAAAAAGAATTATTGATGATGGAAGGAGAGTTTTAAAAGAGGGAACCATTTGGAACACAAGACCTTTTGGAGTCAAAAGTTACCAGAAAAACAGTAGTGATTGGCTGCAACTCCCAATATCATAGTTTTTCTATGTTACATTTTCTTTCTCTACGATTAGTAATATTTTTTTTAGAAAAAAATTGTTTGAACTAAAACACTTCTGACCTTTTGAAGAAAAATGGGTATAGGAAAGTGGGGCTGTCACAAGAATGGCCAACAAACTTCAAAGCTGTCATTCCTCAGGCAATGTAACTCAAATGCATTATTTAGTAATTAAATAGTGTTTATTGAAATTCCAGATTTCTTATAATAAGAACCTAATGAGAGGAGTTGATAATTAAATAAGTAAACCTACAAATGAGTTGTGCATTAATGTGGCTCCACCAAATCCTCTCGCATTGTCTCATTTGAATCCTTCAACATTTGCTATTCCCATGTGATGCTGCCTCTCGCCTAAACACTTTTGTTCTTTTATATATATATATATATATATATATATATATTTCAAAACTTCCGAAAACAACAGCAAAATTGATGCTTATATGTTATTGTATTTGTTAAAAAAAAATGTTAAGTAAATTAATTGACAGCATTCTACCCTTAAGTATTCTTTATGGCGACAGAACTTTTGTTTATTCTTATTATTGAATCATGTTTAATGACATTATTAAATCAAGCCAATAATTAGCCCAGCCAAAAGTGTTGATAAATTGTATATCCACCCAAAAGAAATCATATATATACATATCCTCTGAACGTTGAAGGAAAGCCTTCATTATCGGTTTTGGGAAAAAAAACATGACAATTAATTATGTGCCACTCAAATCTCTCGGCACAGCTCAACTCACATTGATATGGATATATAATTTTTTTTGGTTCTCCAAATATCCCTAGCCCGATGGACTAAGGACTAATTCTCCGTGGATCTGAGCTCCATTTAAGGGTTTTTCGTTGGCCAATTAGTTGCTGCATACACCAGGCGGGGATCGAACCCTCGACACTTGCTTAAGCGACCTAGTGAGTTAACCACTTGACCAACCAAGCTTGATTATAGATATATAA
Source organism: Chamaecrista fasciculata (assembly GCA_003254925.1). NCBI lineage: Eukaryota > Viridiplantae > Streptophyta > Magnoliopsida > Fabales > Fabaceae > Chamaecrista > Chamaecrista fasciculata. Next base: position 45,254 of record QANZ01015605.1, on the reverse strand, counting down.
TTAACTCTTAATAGTCCCGCGCTCACATAGCACAGATTTTGGGGGGGGGGGGGGGGAAA
>QANZ01015605.1:15462-43477 GCA_003254925.1 Chamaecrista fasciculata | reverse complement strand
ATATATATATATATATATATATTCATATTCATGCAATAACCAGGTAATGCTAACTAATATTCATATTAAAATTACACTGTCTTTCTTGGAAAGTGAAGGAAAGCACATATTAGAATGGAGTGGTACGTACTCATTATGAAGTTTTGTTTGCTGTAAAATTAAGGTATTTATGGACATCAAAACTGCAGAGACACAATTCAAAAGCTCAATGCTTCTTTCATCATCCATCTAATTGCCCCTTTGATTGCATATTATTTATTAACCCACATTTCTTACCCATGACCTCATTTTCACTCATACACATATAAGTGGCGGTTTTATTTAAGAAAAAAACATGAACTTTTATATTTATTATTAGATTAATTTCTTTCCTTTCTTCTATTTTTTTTCACTCATACTAATTTTTATAGTTTTTAATATTAAATTGTTTTAAACTTTATAGACATATTTGTGTACTTGTTAAAGCACGCAAAGCCCTCTAGTATATATATATACACTTGATGCTAGCAAACTATCATCAATAATGTGCATGAAACTTTAATTTGTTAATGTGACTAACAAAATTTTCATTATTTTTATAATAGTACTTCATATATGATTGTTTATTAATTGTATTAATTAATTGGCTTGTGATCGCCTTGGGCTAATGGTTTCCTACATGCTACATCGACTGCTATATATATTCAGTCATGTCTTTGTTATTCTTGGCTTGACACATGGTTAGTCGCTTATAATCATTTTTTTTTTTGTATTCACTAGAGATTATATCTGTTTGGATAATTAGACAGAGGGGAAGAGAGATTGAAGGGGAATGGGGAAAGGAAGGAGAAATTAATCTATTTTTACTCTCCATTAATTGTTTGAGAAGTAATTAACTTCTCTCTCAAAATATCTTAATATGAAGTATATTTAAAATTTATGAAGAGAAGAGTTGAATATTGAGGGATTAAACAAGGGGAAGAGGTCTCATACATTTCCCTTTTTCTTCTCTTTTCCTTCTTAATCCCCAATCTAAACTAACATACCCTAAAGTTTTTAAATACAGTCCCTTTCCATGGAAACATATAACGCCTTCTTACTCTTATACACTAATGATTTCTGTTCTTTTTGACCTCTCTTGTTGATTTATAATCACAAGAATATTGTGAGGCTCCTATCATCATGTTTATTGCAGTTCCCTTCTGAAATTTTGATTGAATCTCTTGGATGCTAATCAATTTGAGAAATCAAGGAAACATGCATGTGTAGGAATAACTTGAAACAAATAAAACATTTATGACTAATTTGAAATCTATTTCATATATTTGGGACCAATTTGAGGTTTTGGGACTTATAATTTCTTAGAGTGTATGATTAAGGATTTTTGTTTTGTTTTTCATTGATTTAAGGTTTTTTGTTTTAAAAACTCTCAAGTCTCTATAATAATTATATTAATCCAAGTCTTACTAAAACGAAAAAAAAAAAATCTACAATTTCCTCCTATTGATGTATAAATATTATAATTGGGGGTTATCATAGGTTGAAAGGTAAAATCACTGAACGTGAGTGATATTTTAAACAATCCGATAGTCAACTAATTATACTAACTGACCATATGATGGTATTTGTGTGTATATATATATATTTATAGCTCTGTATATATATGTTTCTATTGAATAAAAAAGAAGACTAATTAAAAAATTTAAACTTGACAGAGAGAACCAAAGTAAGCAACTATAATTACAAAATACACACTAATTAATATTCATATAATCACATTACAATTAAAAATGCATGAAAAAGAAAATTACAACATATATATATACACATTCACATTCACATTCACAAATTAAACAAGATAATACAGTAAGTGAAAGTTGTACTGGCTCTATATATATTTAAGTAGCTAGCTTGCTAGGTGTTAGGTGTTAGGCCAACATATATATATATATATATATATAAAGCACCAAACCAAAAATTAACCTCACATGCATGCATGCCATCCATATATGGCAGAAGAGATTATCTGTGCATGCATGATGAGTTTGTCAAAAACAAAAGTCAAGAAAAAAAAAGGAAAAAGATTCTTTTTCTTTTCCGAAAATTTAGAATGAAAAATGAAGGAGGAAAAAAATATAAGAGTAAATTTATTCTTTAATCCCTAAATTTATCCAAAAATTACAATTTAATCCTTATATATTGAAAATAGTAATATACTTTCTATCCACTGATTGTTTGATTTACAATTTTTAACTATTTAGTCATGAGTGGTGAATAATAGTTAAGGCCAAAGTATATTTTTGGTCCCAAAACTTTGCTCAAGTCTCAATTTGTTCCGATAACTTTTTTTATTTCACTTTTGGTCTTATATCTTTTGCTCAAGTCTCAGTTTGGTCATCTGCTACACTTTTGGTCTCATATTTTGGTCAGATGGCAGAGTTGTCTCATATCTTCTTTTACTGTAGAATTGGTCTCATATTTTTTGCAAAAATGTTTCACATTGTGGAACTAACGGTGAAACCTTTTGTAAAGATATGAGACTAAATCTGCAACAAAAGAAATATATGAAACCATATGGGACTAATTTCTGCACCTGACTAAAAGATAAATGACCAAATTGAGACCCGGACAAAAGATCTGAGACCAAAAGTACACTTTGGCTAGTACTTAATATTTTTAAAAACAAAAATCAGGGATGAAAAAGTATATATATATAAGGACTAAACAGTAATGGTAGGATGAATTGAAAGATCAAAAAAATAAATTTATCTCAAGAAAATTAATGATGATTATGGAGGCGTTTGAAGAGGATGGGGGCACCGTATTGAGGATGAAGAAGCATGAGTACAGTAGGGGCATGCTTGTAATGTGGGGCCAGTCTGAAGCTAAAACGCTGTAGTATGATGGCTATCGCCATTTTTGTGTGTAGAACGGCGAGATTTTGTCCGATGCATTTGCGTACACCTAGTCCGAAAGGCATGAAGGCCATTGGATGCTTTGACGCGCGAGCCACGCCGTCGGAGAAACGGGCAGGATTGAATTCGTTGGCGTCGCTGCCCCATATGGCTTGATCATGATGGACGGCTAGGATTGGGATTAGAAGTTCTGTGCCGCAGGGGATCTTGTACCCGCCCAGTTCTACGTCTGTTTTTGGTCGTCGGATTGTTGCGATTGCTGGTGGGTAAAGTCGTAGAGACTCGTTGATTATCATGCTCACCTGCGCCATTGTCGATCGTCTTCACTTTAGTTTTTTATTCATAATATTAACTTCTTTTTAGTTATTTGAATTTCGATCTAATTTTTTTATTCTTTTTTTCGGCCAAGTAATTTTTTGATGTTATTAATACATGATGTGGTATTGTTATTTCATAATTTTCTTATAAAATAAGAGAATTAATATATATAAGAAAAAGTATAAATTTGATCACATATCTTTTGCTAAGTTCTCAATTTGGTCCTCTATTTTTTTGTTGTTATACTTTTGGTCTCATATCTTTTGGTAAGGTTGCAGAATTGGTCTCATATCTTTACAAAAAGATCAATCATTGATTAATCTTTTTACAAAGATATGAGACCACTCCTACACTTGACCCAAAAATATATGACCAATTTTATAACGAACGAAAGACGGATATATGAAAAGGTAGAAAGAGAGAGAGAGAGTCTCGTAAGTACCGTTTTGAGGGAGAGAAGACGGTGGTAAGTGATGGGGATAGTATTAGTAGTATTTGGGGACCCACAGACGGAGAGGACCTCATCACGTGCTTGTTGTTGCCAGTGAGGGTGCATAGCGAGCAGGATGGTGGTCCACGTCAGCAGATTGGAGGTAGTGTGCTTCCCGGCGAAGAAGAAGGTCTTACATTCTTGGACCATTTCGTCCACTGTCACACTACTCGATGATGATGATGATTCTCTCATCATCACTCCTATCAGATCCTCTGCCACATTCTCATCATTATCATATTGTTGTGATCTTCTTCTTCTTCGGTTGTGAATGAGGTTGGCTAGTGATTTGTTGATTTGGCTGTGGAGTCTCCAACACTTGATGTTGGTCTTTGTTGGGAAGAAGCTGTAGCCAGGGATGAACACTTTCTGGAAAGCATCCGCCGCCAGCGCCATCTGCTCCGATTGCATTCTGAATATGGCTTTGCCTTCTTCGTGGCTGCTCTTTCCGAACAAAGCTCCGCTTATCACTTCCTCCGTCAATTTTTGAAACCACTCCGTCACTTCTATTTCCACCTCGTCGTCGTCGTCGGGAAATGCCATTTCCGACCACCTCTCCGACATCTCCACCACGCTTCTCTCCATCACCGGTATCAACAACTAATTAATTCAACCATTATTCATCAATTAATTAATCACAGAATTAATTGGATTCAATATAATAATACATACATACATACATACATACTTTGAGATTATCCAAATGAAAAGTGGGGGAAATGATCTTGCGATGGTGGGCCCATTTGTGGCCCTTGAGGCTGAGGAGGCCGTCGCCTTCGAGCTGCTTCACCAGAGGAGGAGCGTCGTTCTTCTCGTACAGTTCAGAGTTGGAGGTCAAGATTTCTCTGATTAGCTCTGGCTCTGACACTGTCACTCTAACCGTTGCTCCAAACCACACCACAAATGTTCCTCCTGCATCCATATCCACACCCATATTCTTTAATTAATTTCAATTAAATATAATGGATGGATGGAGAGGAAGATGAATCAAATGAAAAGCATATAGGAATAATTATTGGAATCGTGGATAGAGTGTTAATTAGTGTAGGCCCTACACTACACATATATATATGAGAAGCTAGGTAGCTAGGTAGGAGCGCGCTGTATATATGTTTTAAAACAACTAACTACATTGAATAATGCATATGTTGTGAATACCGTAAATCTTGTGCCAGTGGTGGTAGAAGGAGAGGACTCTGGGGAGAATGTTGTGGGAGAAAGGGGAAATGGTGTGGGAGGAAGCGTGGAGCATCATGGACACAATCTGATGGAGATTGCCGATGAAGAAGCGATAAGGAGGGCCTCTGATTCCTTGCTTTGAGAAATGCTTTTGGAGTTTCATAGGCTTCCACCACACCCACACTCCTATCTTCACCACTATCACTACACTCATCATACACGCCAACACAACCTTCCAATCATCCATATCATCCCCAAATTCTCAATTAATCTAATTCTTCTATTCACCTCTTTCTCTCTTTGCTATACCTTACTTAATTTGCTTCACTAGTGTGTATATATATATATGGAGGGGAGGTGCCTAGGTAAGGAAGGATGATGGTAGAGTAGTAGTGGGGTTTTGTGTTGTGTGATTTGGCTTTGGGTTTTTATTATATGAATGACCAAGGACAAGGACAGAGACACACAGAGAGAGAAAGAGAGACGAAGCTGATTGAGCAAGAGCAACGGCGTAGGGGCCGCCATTGGAATTCTGTAAGGGTCAACTAAACCCAGTTTTTTGTTTTTTTTATTCTTTTTCTAAAGACCGTGTTGCCCCCATTCTTTTTCTTATATCTTTTCCATCTCCCTCAAATATATACACTATATGTAGTATAATGTTTAAATAATTATCACATTTTATGGTTGTTTCATTCATTATTAATTAATAATGCCAAATAGAAGAAAACAAGAATGCTATGCATATTCTTTTTTTTTTAAAAAAAAAAACACGCATTAATTAAGTTATTAATATAACCTTTTATTAAAAAAAAATCAGTCGCTGGCTATATATATATATCCAAGTTACATATTAAACTATCGTTTGGACACAAAGATATTATAGAACATATGTGATAAGGTATGGTCAAACTGATCCCTCTTACATATGGGTTGGTCTGACCCATTATCTTTGGGACAGCTCAGACCCAGGCGAGATTACTCAAATACCCCTAAAAAGTCTTATATATTATACCTCTCTATGAGATATGACTAAACTCTAATCTTCATCTTACCTCTTCTGTCCTATTATGTCTTATTAACTTGAGTGTTGAAGTCTTCTTGTGAGGAGCCTCCCCATGATTAAGCTAACCCTTGCAAGTACCAGAGACTTGAAGCGAGACTTGAAGCGAAGTGAGAATTTCAAATGACTATCAATATGAAAGAATATTGTACTCTTTTTTTCGGTTACAATTTGATAATACATTTAAAATCTTCATTCCTCTCCAAATCCTAATATTTATGAGAGTTAGTTTAGTCGTGAAGGAAGTCTCTCACAATGAAATTTCTACGCTTAAATTATTATTAAGTATATATATGAGAATAAAAGATATAAATGAATATAAAAATTAGACCATACTTAGAAAGAGAATTTTCGAAAAATATTTGAATAATTTTGTTTAAATTTGAAGCGTCTCAAAAGTAAAAAGACTCGGATGAGAGGGGAGTTTGGCTTTTTCCTTATCACATCTTGATGAGTAAATACGCTGCCAACGTTGCCATGCATTGAAACAATGTTGAATATTCATACAAGAATTAAATTAATTAAGAAATGTTGAAGTGAGATTCCTTGAAACCACATATATATAGTACTATGTATGTAATAATGGTGTGTGAGGAGATTGTTGCTTGGATATATTTTATTCCAAAATGATAACTTGATCGAAGGGTAACAGATGAGCATGAGGTGTCCATTCTTCGATCATAATTTGTTTTTAAAAAAATACATACTCTTAATAAATAAATCCCAACGCAATAATTATTAATTAGTGACGTTTCCTTAATAATATAAAGATGCCCTCAGATTATTAATTAGTTATTTTTCTATAATAATCACTTACGTACCTTTAATCAATGGAAATAAAATTCTTGTTCGTTTCCTTAATTAAGGAAATAATTTGGAACATCACTCTGCCCGAATCTCGTAGTAGTTACAGAATGTCAATTTTATTTTTGAAAAAAAAACATAAAAGAAATTAAGATCTGTGTCATAAAATGACAAATCAATATTACGAGTCAGAATACTCAATACCCAATAATAATGAGAGAACTCGAACTCTTAATTACTCCCCATATCATATATTCTTTTGTTTATAATATCTTATAATTTTAAGAATTTTGATATTTTAAAATATTTGATATTTTATCAAATTAAAAAAGCATTAATTATTTTATAATTTTATCTTTATACATTTTTTTAATAATAAATATTCTTTAAAAATAGAAAAAAAATAAATAAAGATGATATAATTTTTTATTTTTTATTTTTTAAGTTTAAAGAGATGAACTAATTATTTTTTATTTTTGTATATTTATTAAATTATAGCAAATATTGTGAACGAAGAAAATATTTCTTTAACCGAAATAAAAAACTTTATTAGTTTCTTCTTAATTTTGATCTGTAACCTTCTAAGAAAAGGAAAATCTGTCAATTCTAACTCTTTTCACGTTATCATAAATCATCTATCTATCCCTTCAAAAAGAAAATTGTATATAAGAATTTATGTTTTGATTGTAATTTAGCCATGTTCAAATAAAAGTCAAAAGAATCAATATTACTTTTTTTCCCCAATATGTCTTATCAAAATGACCTCTTCATTGAAAGACTAATTTGAGTAATTTCAATTGAGATTCCACAACAAATCATGTTCCGTGACTACTGTAATAAACATATATGTAGCTAGCTACATGTATAAAAGGACAAGTCAACTCAATCAATAATTAAATAACCATCCATTAATAGGCTATAATAGGCTATAATTAAATAATTCAGTTCATCTAGCTTGATTGCTTTAAAGCTAGCATGTGTAAACTTTCTTTTTTTCTTTTTGGGAAAAAAACCAAGTTGCATATCAATTTCTCCCATCTATATATATATATATAATAAAGAGATATATAATGAAAAAAAATTAAAATGAAATTCTATTATTAGAGTGATTTGTAAAATTAAAGTAATGATTTAAGAATCGAAAAAGAATTTGAAGTGATAAGTTAATCAATTGAATCAATTGAATTGTCAGCTATATCAGAGTAAATAAATTAAATTAATATTTAATCATACTAAATATAAATATATATTATATTAGCATAGAAGATACATTAAAATAGAAAATACTTATAAAATCACAATTCTTTACATATCTATATATATATATATATATTTCATATCAACAATTCACATTTATAAAACATGTATCAAAGTGTCCAACGCCCAAATCAAATAAAAAATGAAGTTTAATTATTATTTTTAGTTTATTTAAGTTAAGTTTAGATATTTTTGAGTTGTAATCAAAATTTAAGTTTAGAAATTTATATGGATCCATTAATTAAAAAGCACAATGAAAAAAGAAGAAACAAAAGAATATCCGAACATACATGTTTCTTTTTTTTTTTTTTAAAAGAATGTTCGATTATTTGTTAAACTCAAGTTAATATGATTCAAGATGATATGATTGTCAGAACAATCATATGAGACATATCAAGTCATTCATCACATTACATACTGATCAAACTGATCAAATAACACAAATTGAGTCATCCATCATATTGGATACTGATCGAACTAGTTAGTTGATCAATCTAATTTTTAAAACATTAAATTAAAAGATATATATATATATTAATTGTTTTGAGGGTTAATTTTAATTCATATATGTTCCCAAAAAGATGAGCTTAATTAGAAAGGGGGAAGAGAGAGAGAAAGGGAGCACAAAGGAGGTTGTTGTTTTGGAATGTTGCTATTAAATTGGTGCACATGGGAACAAGGTGGTGTAGCTTAGGGCTTGCTATGTGTGGATTAGGGCATTAGGTGGGGAAGTATGTTGTTGTTCTCCCAACACTTTTGCTCCCACCCAAACCCCTCTCTCCCCTAATCTTGTCCTAATACTCCCAAGACACATGGTCCTACAATATTTATAACAGAAACTCAACGGTTTAATTTATTACTTTTTCATATATATGTACATATATGTATGTGTGTATGTGTATTCTAGCTAGCAATTCTAGGTTTTATTAATTAATGCCAGATGGATATTGGACAAATTAATTCATGGTGTACGTGGCATGTATATAATTTGAACAACTTTCTTTCTTAATAACTTTGTGGCTTTAAAGCATATAGTTAAAGTGTATATAGAATAACGATATGAGTGTGGCCGGTGGTTCTTCACTTAATCTTTTAATCAAGTGGTGATGGCCAACCCATTATCCTTAAATGGAAGACCTACGGCAAAGAAATTAGTCATTGTTCTCGACGGTGAATATTTTTTATTTATAAAAAAAAGTGCATATGGAATTGTGGGAAAAATAATAATAACTATTTGAAAAAGTGACAAAATTCAAATTATTTGTTTTATAGGTGCCTAAAAAAGATATTGGGTAGAATAGCCCTAATTTAAAATAAGAGTAATTGGAAATTTTTTTCACATTAATCATAATAAGTACTATTAATAAGCAGTACTTCAAATTGATGATATAGAATTCTGACGTATAACTTATAAATATGGAAGGCAAGAATTGAGATGNACATATATATATATATATATATATATTGAACTGAACTTACGATAAAAAAAACTAATTTGGAACTAAGTTAAAAAGTTTGATCAAAACTAAATTAATCACAATTAGTTTAAAGGTATCGTGTTTTTAAATAAAATAAGATATTAATCAATTATGTTCAAAATAAACTAATTTCGATCATGTTATCCATCCTCTTCTTTGCAATCATTAGGGATTTTATGCTCTCAAAAGTGCCTCCTTCTTATTAAGCAAGTTCTAAGAAAAGATTCAATTTCTAGAAGGAGGCAGAATAAAAAAGAAGATAATAAGATAGTTGTGAAATACTGAAATCTAATTGGACTAGAGCTGTCAAAATGAGTCAACCCGGCTCACTCGAGCTGGCTCGCCGCGAGCCAGAAACCCCAGGCGAGCCAGGTTTTACCAACCCGGCTCACCAGGTTAGTGAGCCGGGTTGGCTCACCTCATCTAACCCACCAACTTTCAATTTTTCTTTTTGTTTTTTGATTTTTTTTTTCAGTTTTTTAAATTAAAAATATCAATAAAAACTCACAAATAATAAAATATCAATAAAAACTCACAAATAATAAAATATCAATAAAAGTCTAGACTTTAAGGTTTTAATTTTAATTATATGTATATATAATTTTTTTTTTAAATAAGGTGGGCTGGCTCACTAACTCACCAACTCACTCGAGCTAGCCCACCGCGAGCCACGAGCTAAGTGAGCCAACCCACTCAAGCTAAAATTTTTGACGAGCCAGATTTTCTCAACTCGGCTCACCAAATTTGGTGGGCTAAACGAGCCAGCTCACCGGGCCCGGCTCACTTTGAGAGCTCTAGCCATAACCAACCATCAAATCGTTTATCCCTTTAGCCTCACGTACCTTTTTCATTGTGCCAAGTTACTATCAACGAAAAGTTTAAAATTCTTAGACACAAAAGTTTGAATTTCATAGTGGCTATAGTAATCAGTACAGCTATAGGCTAGGCTAGGCTTAAGGCTATATATGCTATTGGGCATTTAATTGATGAGAGCATCTAACAATGAAGAATATATCCAATCCAATATATGATTAATACACCACTATGAAGCATGCATCAAGTCTTGGATTAAAATAAGTGACCATAAATCTAAAGTGTGTTGAAAAGAAGTTTTGGAATTATTAGAGAAAGCAAATAATTGAATTCAATCATAGACGACTATAGCTAGCTAAAGAACCAAAAGCCATGGATATAATTGACAATAATTGGCCCCAATATTCATATATGACTTTCCATCTTTCTTTCTTTCCTTCTCCTACCTAGCTATATATATGCATGTCTTAATAGCAAAAATAAGAAACTTTGTTTAAAAAAATTATAAAAAGATTTAGTTGGTAGAGAGAGATTAGCTAGCTAGAGAAGCCATGGGAGGAAACAAAGGGATATGCACATAAGATTTGCTAGCAAAATCTCTATCCCCACCATATCACAAAATCTCTTACTTGAGATCACTTAGTCCTTTAAACATGCATGACTTTCATTTGCATCAACCCAATATGATGACATTATGATATTATTTTATATTTGGTAAGGGGCATGCTGAGGATACGCATATCCACTTGTCTTTCTACATTTGGTAATCTGAGATTCTGAGTATGCTTTTCATAATGCCTTTACATCACATATCTTTTGACCAAAAAGATTAAATAGAAGATTAGTGGGGTAAATATATATCAAATCCGATTCCCTACTCAATGCCAAATCCATATGGAAAAACAAATGGCCTTTACAAGATCTTCCATCAACTTTTAATGATGAGAATTAATATATAATAATAGTACTAGCTAGCTAGCGTTTTTTTTTTCTAATTGAGATAAATATTACACATATGACAATGACCAAGAAAATGCGCACTTCATTATTAATAAAGGGTCAAAGGGACAAAGCAAAAAGCTCAACTTCACTACTATCAATATATATTACAACATGCCATTGCGCATGCTTTAGGAATAATAATAAGCAAAAGATATAAATAAAGAAGCCACAACGATTATCGGTCAAATCAGATGTTACCTATGCCAAAATCCTCAGTCTTGAGACGTACAATTAGAGTTTGTGTTATTGATTACATAAGAACTCTCATATCTTCAAATTTTCCTTTTCATTTTTCTTGGAAGGAAAAGAATGTGCATGTGTTTGTATATATATATACACACATACACACATAACATATAGCTATATAGCTTTATCCTAGCATGAGTCACATAGTTCAGTAACTTGTGTACACAAAGTACAACATTAAATACTAACAGAAAGTAAAACAATGAGATTTCTTCCACGCAATTAAGGTTGTCACCATAGTGCAAAAAACCGGACCGGTCATCAAACCGATGGAAGGCTCGGATCACTGGTTCAATGGTTCAACCGCTGGGTCACTGGTTTAACCGGTTGAGCCGATTTACTTAAAAAATACATTTTCAAATATACATATTCATTAAATACACATTAATATATTGCAATAATTTAAATATAAAGTAAATATTAAACACTTTAGTACCTTTGGAGCTATTTTGCAATTTTAACCATAACAAGTTTTGTAAAAATTACATATTGACCCCAAATTTTTTTTAAAGTTTTCATTTTAGTCCATCTATAATATGTATCCAGGAACTAATTTGTAATTTTTTTGGGTCAATATGTAATTTTGCAAACTTTGGCGGGTCAACCCGGTTCACGGTTCGCCGGTTCACTGGTCGGACCGCCGGTTGAATCGGTGAGTCACCGGTTCAACTGCAATCCGGTATTTTTATTTCTCCGGACCGGCCTGGGCTCTGGTTCGCCGGTTCACCGGTCGGACCGCCCGGTCCGGTCCAGTTTTTAATACTATGGTTGTCACTGCCTCACCACTGCCACAATTGCAGCTGAATGGTCCTTCTTTCTCTGCTTACTTCACAGCTGCAATATCGTCCTTTTCTATATACAGCCATATGTCTAATGAAGAATTGCCACGTGTCATCCATTTGTTCTTGTCCAATGTCTACCCTCTTCCCATACTATCTACCACTATGACATACACATATATATACAGATACACACACATACATACACACTCAAAGAGTGTCTAGTTAAGCCATATGTTACATCACAACTCATCAGAGACGTCCTAACCCAGCTGCACTACTTGTTTTTCTCATTTCAAGAATGCATGGTCCCCTCCCTATAGCAACATAGCTAGTTTAATTAATTAACCTTTCTTTCTCCTGTAAACATCATCCTTGCCCTACACAGTTTTTCCCTTCTGCATAATGCCAATGAAACATGATTTCAATTGGCCAGCTTGTGTCTTTCACACTCTTTTGTCCAAATGAAAACAAGATAAAATTAAATAAAGTAACATTTGTGGCTGAGAGAGTACAAAATTCATTGTTCAAACTTCAAACTACCAGAGTTGATCAGGAATCAGGATCTTTTGTTTTTGTCACATCAACGTAACCAAATAGTATCAACCATTTTTTAAAAAATAAAAAGGATCAGTAGTTCTGTATAAGAAGAGACAGGATTGTCATCACGTTGGGTTTAGTGCATCTTAATGATATGGGAGAGTGTAGTCTTATGAATTAGCTAGCTAGCTAGTTCCCAATCAATTGACCAAAAAAGAATAAACTATAGTTCCAAATCTCAGTTCTCGGGGACAAAACATGGGTATCATAAGGATTCAGAAGCAGTATAATTATTAGATATGCATGGCGTTGATGGCAGTCTATTATTTGCTTTTCAATGTAACTTGGTCTTAATTAGGAAGTGTTTTAGGTAATAAGGACGTAAAACACCAAGCTGACTAGGACTAGATTACTGTTGGAAAAAGGAAATGAGGGAGGAGACAAGTCACATGGTCTTGAAACGTTGTTTCATTCAGAGAGAAAGTGAAGACAGATGGGTCAGGTTTGTTTTTGAGTACACAAAGATAACAAACTCTGGCATTAAGAAGTGATGTGTGAGAATCAAAGACAGGCAAAATCCGTACTTTTGAGTTTTGAATGCAGGTAGCTAATGCAACTATACAAGTAACAACCTTGGCCCCAAAATCTTGAATAAAGATAAAATACAAAATATGCAAGTATCTACGCATTGAAGTCATATCAAATAGTTAAACTAAGGGTACATTAATATTATAATTTTAGACCCACCAGAGCCCCTCGTGAATCGAGGGGCTGTGTTTTCACTTTTTCAGTTAGGAAACAGTCATCTATGGTGTGATGAGAGATGAGACTAAGTTACTGTATTATATTGTTCCTTGTTGTACAAAGATGAGGGTAAAAACACAAGGTACTGCATTTTATGCCCCATGTTTTGTCCCTTTTATAACCATCCTTGTCCAGTTGTGTCTATTTCAAAACACCTTGTCTAATACATAATTAAGTTTTACTTTCACCTTTGTACGCCTGCTTTCAAACCTCAAGTGCACGGGCCACTCTCTTGATTCTCTTATTAATTTAAACCTTTTTTTCTCTGCTTTTGACCTGAAAGCCATGAGCATTGAAGAGATTATAATCTTAACATTTTATTTTCTTTCTTTTTCTTTCCTTTTTATTAATGACGGAGGGGAGGTTCTATTTTAAAACTTTTTCTGTCCATCACCATTAAACCACACCTAATAGCTCAAAGAGAGAGTGGGTGTGAGAAGAAGCACATATGAAATGATAGCATAGGCGAACCTACCAGTCCTTATGGCCTATAAATTCAGGTTTCCCTATTTCTCTAGCTCCCATTACCAGTGGATGCATATGGTAAAGACAATGACATTTGCTAGCTATCCTCCTATTTATGCCGCTCCCGTTTATGTGTAAGCACATGCTTCTTTCGAAGAACATGTCCTGTTCCAGATTTACATGGAAATAAGCTACGATAAGTTTTATTTATCCTATCATCACCATCCCTACCCTACCATGATGGCCCCAAAAGAAAAAAAACCCCTACCCTACCATGGGGAGGCTTCCACGGCCCATATGCATATAGACTTGTTGTAACTTGTAAATATGCATTCTCACATCACATGATGGGCCCTATGGTGATATGTCACATTCTTCCATTACTATTGTATTTTTTTCCATCCTAATCCCTCAACTTCATATCACTTTGTTGTCGTGGGTTATTGCCACTCATTTATCTTCTTTTATAGAATTTGACTAGGTCTTTTGCCTTCCAAGTTCCAAGGTTAAAACAAAGTCTTAAGTTCTTTGAACTATGCAGAAAGTTTTGCAACTTCCAACCCAATATTATATTAGACCTTGTGCTATATCCNTGATATGTCACATTCTTCCATTACTATTGTATTTTTTTCCATCCTAATCCCTCAACTTCATATCACTTTGTTGTCGTGGGTTATTGCCACTCATTTATCTTCTTCTTTTATAGAATTTGACTAGGTCTTTTGCCTTCCAAGTTCCAAGGTCAAAACAAAGTCTTAAGTTCTTTGAACTATGCAGAAAGTTTTGCAACTTCCAACTCAATATTATATTAGACCTTGTGCTATATCCTCATCGAAAAAAAAAAGACTGTAAGGATTTCACTTTAGAATGCAATGAATAATATAACATGGATAGATCCATGGCACACAGAGGTAGAAAACGACTACACAGATGCTCTTATTAGTTGAGACTTGATACTACAATTTGTAGTTTGTTCCCAAATTCCCCCCAGTGGTTGCATGGGTTCCACTCATTATTCTGCAAAACTTGATATTATATATAATACATTGAATGAATAGACAAGTAGTCAAACACGTGGCAAAGGTACAGTGGAACAACAAAGACTACACATACCCTTCCATGCATGATGCATCTCCCTCATTTTTCTGTTCAGGTTAGGTTTACATACTTACATTAATTGTTCCACAGATATATCCACATCCATATATATTGAAGATATCTAACTCATTTAAACTGATCACAAGATTATTAGACTAAGAACAAAATTAGCTGACACACACACACATAGAGAACAGAGGCATATGGATGTAAAGGGCAAGACAGCAAGGGCCACAGGGCAAAGTAAGTCCCCTTCATTAACAACAATAGAATATGACTTATGAAAACCAAAAGGAATGGGAGAAGATAAGTGTAAGGAGTTAGCTAGCTAACTAGGCCCTTTAAATTCCCAAAGGCGAATCATCAAACACCTAGCCGACATGAAAATTTTTACCTTAGATGATGCATGGGGCCTTGAGCTCCTGAAAAATTGGACAGTGCAGTAATGAGTATGAGTGGAACCCTCAGAGATGATAGACATGAAGGTAGGGATGGTCAGGTCCAGCTTTCACAGGCCCCCACCCATGCTTAGTAGTGGTACCTACTTGTGCGAAGTGTTATGCAGAGTTTAATGGAAATGAATGGGGACGAAGAGACATCGAAAACGACAAGTCTTGTGGGCAAATTGGCGATGATAGATGAATTTAGGAAAGGAAAGGGAATCGTAGGGAAGGGAATCAGTCACTCATGTGCTCTTCACGAGCTCATCACCTGATGATCACAATGCCACACAAAATTTCTCAGTTCGCAGAGAAATAAATGCTCAAACCTATGTTACAATCAATGCCGATAAGTTGTTTCATTTCTTACCTCCATATCGAAATCGATTATGCATCATCATCATCATCATCATCGTGATTTCTGAATCAGAATTCAGGAATAAACCCTAAACGATTCTTGCCGGAGCAAGGCCCGCTTCTTTGGGCTTCTCATTATAATCATAATAAACACGTCCCTTTATGCTTTTTTCTGATAAAATTATAATCATGGTTTTTTTATAATCAAACACACTCAATTACACTTATATCCCTATATATATACCTATCATTACCTATACTCTAATACAATCAATCACCCATCACAAGGGCAAAATGGTCATTTACTTTAATATTGGGCCACTTTGTAAATACCCATTCTTGTGTTGGGCTAAACTGTTATTTTTCCTAAATTATTTAGGATTGAAATACATATTTTGCCTCTTTCAACTCTCTCGTCTCTCTCACGTTCTCTCCCTTCGGAAAGAATAAACATCCATGAAGATGAAGTGAGTGGCTTTCCCTGTGTAATTAAACTTAAATGGAGGGTTCACCGAAAAATCGGTGATGAAAATCCCTCTCAGTTTGCTGAAAAAGTGTGATTGCAGTAAATTTAATTATACAAGAAAAGCTAATAGGAGCTAGCTTTATTGTATGCATCCAAAATCTGAAGTCAATATAATGGCAATAAACAGACCCCATTAATTCCACACTTCTGTTACTTGTTTAATTAAGCATAGAGGGGATTAATTGTCACGAACGAAACGTTGTTTATCATAGCCGCCACTCGCGTATTGTTTAATCCTTGACACGATTCGTTCGTCAAGCAAGGGAGAATCCCCAATCTGATGGTAAAGAAGAATCTTTGATTAACGGATTTTGGTACTTTGGCTGAGAATCTCGCTGTCGCCAAGCTACGAACCCTCTCGTTGAATCTAATGGCGAAAGCGGTGTCGTTGAAGCTGGGAAACGCCGATCTGAGAAGAGGAAGCTTCGAGAGAGAGAGAGTGTGAAACGAGAGAGAGAGAGAGAGAGAGAGAGAGAGAGAACACGAGAGAGAGAGAGAGAGAGAGAGAGAGAGAGAGAGAGAGAGAGAAGCCAACAAGAAACATTATGCCAAATTTTAATTTTTTTTCGGGTCCGAATGAGTTTTCTTTTTCTCTCTCATTTGCTGCGAACCGGTGGACCATTTTCTTCAGTGGTCCACCGAATGTCGGGGCCTAATAGTACACTTTAGTCCTTTCGGTCCACTATTTTGTAGGCAAAAAATAGTTCGGTGGACCAAACAGAATAATCACCTCTAGAGTTGCACATGATTATAATCCTCTTTTCACGCTTTCTAAGGCAAACAGTGACATAATTTGATTTTTTTATAAGCAACAATCACATCCAAACACATTTTTATTATAATCAGATCACCCCTTACTTTTTCCAACTTTTTCTTCCATTTCTACCCCTATACAATTTATCAATTTCCCTACCCTTCTATCTGTTGGGAATTCTAGGGCGCCTAGGGCAGCGGAAACGTGTAAAACTGTAAATTAAAAAAAAAACTTAAACGCCCAGATCCAAGANAATCAACTTTCATCCAAACACCAATACACAAATAATCAACTTTGATTATAATCATACCCTGATTATAATCAGAGCAGATTTAATTATAAGCGCAAATGAACTGACCCTTAATAGTCATTTGATGAGCTTTACATTTGTGTGGAAATGAATTCATCCTTGAACTTTAATATTTTGATTTAAAAATGTATATATCTTTTAGATTTTCAGTTTTGTACTATGTATCTTATTTTATACCATTTTGACAATAAATATTATTAAAATTGTTTAATGTATTTTCTTAATTTCAAATTTTGACAAAGAACATTCAGATTTTACGTTTGTGTAATGGATATAAAATAAAAATACCAACAAATAAATAAAGGTCAAAACTTCAAATTAGTCCCAAATATATGGAGTAAATATTAAATTGATTCAAAAATGTTTAATTTATTTCAAATTGGTCCTATATATTTTTATAATTTCTCAAATTCTTCCTAAACTATTGAATATGGTCATATCTCTTATTTCAAATTTAAATTAGACAAGTACAGAGCTACAGAGCTACTAACAAATTATTTCTTTACTTAATTGAGGTAATTTACAAACAAGGTCAAATCAAGTGTTTAAGAGTGGGTTGCTTGTTTGATGGTTAAACGAGTGAAGTTGATCATATATCTTTCATTTCAAATCTGAATGCGACAATTTTTAAAATTACATTTTAACTCTTAAAGAGTTATTTATCTGTCTAGTTGAGACCATCTGCAAATGAACTCAAATCATGCCCTGAAATTAGGTTTGGAACTAAATGTGAACAATTTTGGAAATATAATCTCAAACCTATTTTTGAGACACAATTTGACCTCTTCTTAATTGGATTGGGCAAGAACTCTTCAATTTTAACACATAGTTTCAAAATCGTCGCATTTAAATTTGAAATGACATAGATATGACCAATTTCACTTGTGTAGCCAAGAAAGAAAGTGGGATCATAATTGACTTCAACACCTCTAACTGGATAAAGAAAACACTCGTTAAAAGCAACTTGCAGCTCTAAATATGTCGTATTCGAACGTAAAACGAGAGATATATTATAATCACATTCAATAATTTAAAATTAATCTAAAAAATTATGAAAACATCAAAATTAATTTAAAATAAATAAAATATTTAAAACCAATTTAAATGTATCGAATATATTTAGACTTGGTTTTACTACTATGGGTTGGCCAAGAAAAAAAAGGTTTTACTAGTCTATGGTGCTATTGAAATATATGCCTTTTTTTTTTTGCCTGAATTGAAATATATGCCCTATGGTAGTGGACCACAATCCATAAAATACCAAAAAGAGAAGTGTTTCTTTTTTTCTTTAGGTTATATTGAAGTTCTTTTACTTTGGGTCATATAAACAAATAAGAAACCTAAATGAGCAACAAAAGCAAGAAGAAAATTGCAGGCTTATATTATAGCCCAACTCAGAAAGAAACCCCAATAAGGTATCAGGGTGTGGTGACCCAATAAAGTAGTTTTGGGCCTAGATGCTTTCCTCCCCACTTTTGACCCTCAAAATAATCTGTGATCTTAAAATCTGCCCTTAGGCCCGGTAATTTCTGAACAATCTAAGGTTAAAAAAAAGAAAACTGATGTTCTTTTAATGACAGTAAAGTATCTCACTATTGACAAAAAAAATGGTATTTCACAAATCTATTTTATGGTTTATCAAGAAATTAATTCTTTTTTGAACTGAAAAGTCTCATAACAAGCTAATATCCTCTCAACGAATGTGTCACCCTTAAATTTAATGCTTTTTGTATATAAAAATTAAAATATTTATCACCTTAAGTAAAAAAAACAGATATTTAGACGAGGTGAGATGTTGTTTTTGGATTGACATTGGCAGTGTCATAATTTTGTTTTTATTATATTGGTCGGCAGGCCCAAACTTGGGCCATTGAGATTTTTGTTTGTTTGTAAACTTGTGCCTTTGTTCTCTTTTTTCCCTCTCGCTTTTCCTGTTTTTTTTTGGCCAATTTTTCCTGTTTTTTCTTTCTGTCTTGTTTTGAATTTCAGCCGTTACATTCTGCCTCCACGTAGTTTATATCATTCCACCACTGGCACTATTTTTTTTAGCTGGCAGTAATATATGAATTAGGACAAACTTTAAGTAGATATTTTAGGTGTAATTTTTTTTTTTAATTCTAATAACTATGCACTGTCTGTATGTTTTTTTTTTAATTTTATACATGTCTGTATGTTGATGCTGAAGAATTCAACGACAAACTCCTGAAAAACTTGTGTTTATTAATTATTAAAAAGGACCCTTTAAATTTAATAGTGAGTGTGAAGGGTTATGAACTAGGAAGCATGGACACTTCATTTTGAAGGCGTGTCGCCGTGTCAGACACGTGTCAGTGTCCGACACTCGTATGACACCGACACGACACATATCCATAAATTTTAGAATATAAATAAATTTTTTGTAACTTTAACATGTTAGGCAAGAGAAAATAATAATAGATATGACATATATTATGAATAAAAATTGTAATTTTTAATTTTTTCATTAAAAATTATGAATATTTAATTATTTATATATATAAATATATGCCGTGTCGTGTCGCGTAATTTTGAGAGTTTGACGTGTCGCTGTGTCCGTGTCCGTGTCGTGTCCAGTGTCCGTGTCAGTGTCCATGCTTCATAGGTTATGAACCAGTGATTGAAAAGGAATGAGTTTACGAAAATATCCCTAGCAGGTTCATTGATCCGTGATACCAAAACGACATCATAGTCCACTGCAAAAGTTTCCAAACATTTTACTTTTAAAGTTTTGTGATATATACGACAGATTCTCAGCATATTCTTGGGCCGGACCCCTCTACATGAATTTTAAATTCCAGGATTCAATCCAAGATGCTCTCGTTCCTTTTAGATTGCAAATCTTCCATCATCAAGATTTTGACTTCATAAATAAATAAACAAATATAAATTATTTTACAAAAGTTTAACTTTCATATTAAATTTTTTTCCAATATTAGAATTAATATAACTTAAATATTATATCTTTAAAATTAAAAGAATAAATAGAAAACTTACTATTGAATCCTCAAATTTATCCTAAATCAGTTAATTAGTTTTAAATAATCGAAATAAATAAT
The DNA here is from genome assembly GCA_003254925.1 of Chamaecrista fasciculata. NCBI lineage: Eukaryota > Viridiplantae > Streptophyta > Magnoliopsida > Fabales > Fabaceae > Chamaecrista > Chamaecrista fasciculata. The sequence continues at coordinate 22,789 of QANZ01015605.1, read as the reverse complement.
TATATCTACCAATTTGGTTTATAAATCTGAATTAATTTTTATTTTTTTAAAATAAAATATGTTTTTTTATTTTTAATTTTATACTTTTTAATATTAAATTTTACTATAAGGCATTCAATATTTTAAATATTGAGGGCCTTTTTATATTTGATTTGATTATGATTTGTCAATTTGAATGATTAAATTGAATGTAGTTTAAATAAAATTTGTTGTGAGAAAAGATTTGTAGATATCAAATTATTTTAATAGATATATAATGATTATCATATTTTTTACCATTATATAATGATCGATAGGTAAAATTGTATGAAAGTTTATAAATTATATACGAATAAAAATAAAAATATGATTAAATTCTTTATAAATTGTATGAAAGTTTATAATTTCGTATAAAAAAAAATATTTTTTTACAACAATAATTAACTTTAATTTATATTTAATTGGTTCAGCACACGCGCCTTCACCGTTACAACCATTGTGGAGTTGCCGTGTTACTGTTGTTGATTCATTCAGTCATGTCTGTGACTCAACCAATATTTGCAGTCCAAGTTGGTTTAATGCGTCAGATGCACCGAATTTTTTGAAATCATAAATGTTTCCACTACCAGATTAATCATGAATTTTGAAACAGCAAAAACGAGATAGGATTAGATTAGATCGATAATACGTACTTAATTTTCTATACAAGATACCTAACACAAGTGAAGTAACCTTCTGGCCAAAAAAAATAAAAGTGAAGTAATCGTATATTCAACAAAAATTGAAGCATCCGTATATTCATCCAAACTATACATTCCATCTTCATCATCATCAATTCCGTCAACGCCTAAAATTCGTAACGAAACACAACAGAACAAAAGTAAAAAAAAAAAAAAATATATCAAGTAAGGTATCTAACACAAGGTCGCCGGCGCCGGAGAATTTATAGATCGGAGCGGCTCTTGAAGTCGGAGGCGAGTCTAGATGCGATCGCCGAGTGATACATGGTGTCGTGAAAGGATTCCATCTCCGTCGTCATCAGCCGGAGTTGCCTCGCCTTGTCCTCCGTCAAGCAACCGGCGAAACGAGGTCTGGATAGTTTCGATTTCGATTCCGTCACCGACTCCGATTTCTCCGGCAGATCTGCGGATTTTCCGTTGCTGGAGTCAATGTAGTCCGGTTCGGAGGACCAGCCGAAGATCGGAGTCCACCAGCTAGCAGAGGAGGACGAGGTTTTCCGGCGATCAAGATCGGGCTTACGGTGGCCGGAGCTAGCACAGATAACGGCGGCGGGACGAACGGCGGTGAAGGTAGCGGCCATTTTCAGAGATTTCGCAAGAAAGGTAATCGAGAGTCTTCTAGAGTTATCAGTAAAAGTGGTTTTGTGATTTCTACAGGAAAAGTATCTGTAATTTGGGGCTATTTATAGCATGGTGGAGGAGGAAAAGGATAAGAACGGACACGTGGCGGTTAAGGATAGGAATGGTGGGGTTCTTCACGCTTTTTTAATGACTTTTTTAATCAGCCACCTGTTCAGAACGTTATGGTGTGCTATTTACGGAAATATCCTTTACGCGGATCCGATGTAATGACGTGTCCTTTGAGCGTACCCCTATTGGATGTTACTGGCTTCAGTTTCATTCCTACTTTTTTTTTTGCCAATTTTTCATTCCTACCTTTATTCTGGTCAAACTCAAATATTCATTTTGGTTCTCAAACTATAGAAAAAGTTCCATTTTGGCTCTATAACTATTTTTTTTGCTCCATTTTGATCTTCAAAATTTTACATTTGTTTTGTCTTTAGTCTCTCAAATTTGAATTCACATCATTTCCACTATTATTTGTGACTATGAATGAAAATTTTTATTTATCTCATTGTCAGTCCATCTATTATAATACATAGAAGAGATAATTAAATAAATAATTCATCTCAACTATCTAGATTAGGAATACTGATATATATCATCTAAGATCACATTTTATAGAATAAGATAGAACAAATGTGAAAGTTTGAGGATCAAAATGGAACAAGAAATAATTTTAGGACCGAAATGAAACTTGATCCATGATTGATGACCATAATGGTGTTTTAACCCTTTTATTTAATATCATGGGATTCTCAATTCTGCGATCTTGATTTCTAATAAGATAATTTATTCTAATTTTAGAATCATTTAAGAAATAAAATCTTTAGGTCTATCCGGATTCCTTTTCACACAAGAGTTTTGTGAGAGAATGGATCTTGATCATTTGAAATATTTTAGATTTTAGTAATTAAAAATTTAGAATACTTTATTTATAACCAATGCATTTTTAAAAAAAAAATTAAAGGTCTCATCATTATCATTTTACTAAAATTATAAAATAAAGTTTTTATGATTTTAATATGAAAAACAATAGAAAATAATGACACATATATTATATATTAATATATTATGAATAAATATTGTAATTTTTAATGTTTTCAACCAAATTTACAGATTTTAAATTATTTATATACATAAATATGTGTCGTGTTATGTTATATAATTTTAAGAATTTGACATATCGATATGTTTGTAGCCGTATCATATCTCGTACCTGTATTAGTGTCCATACTTCGTAGAACTTATCCTGTTAGTATTTCCTATATTTTCCTGATGAAAGTGCCACCAAAGCAGTTGCATCATACATGTCATAATTTAATTTTAAAATCATTTAAGAATTAAAATTTGATGGTATTGAGTTTTCAAATCATCATACCTGTTGTTTGCTCCATTAACAAAAAAGATCTTGAGGTATATTCATGTCTAAAATTTGATGAAAATCTTAGCTAAAATACTATTTTAAGACCCTAACTATTAATTTTTATGCGTTTAACTCCCTATTTGTATGAATGAAAGACTATTTTAAGTCCCGAGAGACTTTTCATTACCATGAAACTTTTTATGTAAAATTACATAGTTTCATGTAAAATTACATATATGCTTCACCTATTATACAACACATTAATAATACTTTAAAAGAAGCTTTGTAAATATTCTTGTAAATTGTATAAATTTATTTTATATATAGTTATTTCCTATTAAAAAAAAAAGTCAAGGTTAGGAAATAGGAAACAGCTTTATTAATTAGATCTTGTGATGTGAGATTTTTTTTACTGTAATCAAATGATGTTCTCTTCCTTGAGACGGGTCAGTTCGTTTGCGCTTAAGCTCTGATTATAATCAGAGTATGATTATAATCAAAGTTGATTATTTGTGTATTGGTGTTTGGATGAAAGTTGATTATTTGGTGTGAAATTATTGAAATGGGTATGTAATAATTGTGGTTGGTAGATAGAAGGATAAAGAAATTGATAAATTGTATAGGGGTAGAAATGGAAGAAAAAGTTGGAAAAAGTAAGATGTGATTTGATTATAATCAAAGTGTGTTTGGATGTGATTGTTGCTTATAGAAAAATCAAATTATGTCACTGTTTGCCTTGGAAAGCGTGAACATATGATTATAATCATGTGCAACTTTGGAGGTGATTATTTTGTTTGGTCCACCGAACTAATTTTTCCTATGAAATGGTCGACCAATAAGGACTAAAGTGTAGCATTTTTTTGAATCAGGCCCCGACATTCGGTGGACTATAAAAAAAATGGTCCACCGTTTGGCACAAGATGAGAGAGAATGTAAAAAAGCACTCCGGACCCGAAAAAAATTTCAATGTTGCTCATTTCAGGTATTCGGTCGACCATTTTTTGCATCGGTGGACCGAACGTCGGGCCTGATAGCATTCTCAGGTTGAAATTCGGTCGACCATTTTTTGCATCGGTGGACCGAATGTCGGGCCTGATATCATTCTCAAGTTGATATTCGGTCTACCGTTGACAGAATCGGTCGACCATTTCAGGTAAATTACTATTTTAGCCTTGTGATGTGTGATTGAATGTATTAGAGTATAGGTAATTATAGGTATATATATATAGGGGTATAAGTGTAATTGGGTGTGTTTGATTATAAAAAAATCAAGATTATAATTTGATCAGAAAAAAATTGCAAACGAACATGTTTATTACGATTATAATCAGAACAGATTATAATCAGAGCGCAAACGAACTAGGCGTCTAGCAGTATAGTTTTCTCTTAGACAACTCAAATGTCATTATCGTTGATATAATATCATAATTTAGGTATACTAATTTGTTACACTTCATTAAATTATTAGTTAACTTCAGGAGTCAATTAATGCTGGAAATTAAGTTAATCAATGTGGCATTTTCGACAACTTTTTTATTCAGAAAATTAACTTATAACTTTCAAAGTTCCAATTCAAGATCCAGATGAATATATTATCAAGAATTCAAGTTCAAAACTCCATTTTGGTCGCCAATATTTACTCCAAAAGCTGTTTTGATCCTTAATATTTTTCAATAGTTTTATTTTAGTACATAATGTTTCCTAATAGGTTTAACGATTGGTCCTACTAATTAAATATGTAAATATGGTCACACCTTGCTCGTTTTAATCTTAATGTGACAAAATCGAACCTACAAATTACTCTTAACGAGTTTTTTCTTTGTCCAGTTAGAATCATTAGTAAACAAGGTTAAATCGGACGTGAAATTGGGCCTATTATTTCAAGAAGTTTATCATATCACTATCGTTTCAAGTCTAATTGTAACGAAATCGAAGCATAGGTTATTCTTGTCGAGTTTTTTCTTTGTCTTATTGGAGACATCAACAAACGAGGTCAAATATAATATTCTAAAAGTGAATTTGGTCAAAATACCAATATCAAATTTAAGAGTATTATTTAACCTCGTTTGTTGATGGCCCCAACAAGACAGAAAAAAAATTCATCAAGAGTGACTCATAACTTTGATTTTGTTGCATTTGTATTTGAAACAAAAGAGATATAACCAACTTTATATATGAGAGAGTCATGTTTTGGGTCCGACTTCGGGTTTGATTTAACATTATTTGTTGACGACCCCAATTGAAATAGAAAAGAACTTATCAAAAGAAACTTGTAGTTTCAATTTTGTCATATTTAATTTGGACTTGAAACAATAGAGATGTAAGTATGTAACCATATTTTGTAGTTAGAGACCAAAATGGAATTGTTAGGAAACATTAAGGACTAAAATAAAATAAAAAATATTAGATACTAAAACGAAATTTAAGGTAAACATTAAGGATCAAAATGCAGACTTGGCCTATTATCAAAGACGTCATTCCTATTTAGCTTTTGTTTGTTTCCTTTTGATTTTTCTAGCTTCGTGCGTCCTTCCTTGGCTACTTTTTATTTTTTCTTGAACTTTGGTGATAGGAATGGAATAGCATGGACCACGTAGTGATAGTAGTTTGGGCCTTGAGAGTAGGGATGGGCCGGACGCATGAGACAAGCACGTGACATTCATGCCAAAATGGGGATTTTCGTCGTTTTGCTAAAGAAAAGAATTGGAGATGGCAAATTTGAACGACAAGCAACTTGCTGCAGAATGGTGACAATTGTGAAAGGCTACATAGAAATACTGCAGATAGAGACACAGGATTCTAGAAGCTGTCGAATATTCTTTTACATGCTCTTACTCTTGTGTTAATCATTAATTAATGGCAAATTTTATGGAGTTTAATTAAAACAATATGTTTTTGTGAACTAACATTGTTGTTCAGCGTAAAAAATCTAACAAATGCATGTGGCATATATAATTGTGACTCTTTAGAGTGAATTTTATTATGATGATGGTGAGTGATATAGATAAAGTGTATATATATATATATATATATATATATATGAGGAAACTTACTATATACATCCTTTAAATTACATACGAAGGATAAAGGTCACCCGGCGATGAAGGAGAAAGAACAAGACAAGGAAGACCCGACGCCAAAAGCAAACCACCATGGTCCCCTCCCACTCAAGCATTAAATGCCAAAATATTGGCATTTAATGCAAAGATCCTTTGAGACCACGTGACCAGGTAAGGCTACACCAGCCACAGCGTACGTTTGAGCAAAAACACACACGCAAAATACCCAAACCACCCTCTGTACGCAGGGATATGGTGAAAAGCACTCCTGGCTATCACTGACTCCCAAAAAGGAAGAATAGGCACCCCACCGCGGCTCGACAGTGACAGCTGTCGAGTCAGATCAACAAGACACAACAACCCACTCACTGTGCATTCTCGAAAACACCCTCAACGTTCCTTTTGTACCTCGTACCCACGTGAGACAAATGGGACGTGGATAAATACAGGCACACCACGCACATTCGGAGGTAACCACTCTTACTCAAGAAAAATACTATTTTCCTTCACTTGATCAACAATCTAACTTAAGCATCGGAGAAGAATCACAGGGAACCCCCTGTGCATTCTCGTTTGCAGGATCCGACGATCTCAATCCCCCGGAGACTACACTTCATTGTGAACACAAGGTTAGATTTATTCAGATCCAACTTTGTAGTTTTCACTGGCGCCGTCTGTGGCGAGAGATGAAGAAACTCTGGTTATCTCTCCCCTTTTCTACCTAGCTGTTGCTAAGAAGCGCACACACACTATAACACGTTACAGGGGAACGAGTTTAACGACAAACTCAATCCCATCCACCCTCGCCTTTCACAGTTTTTTCCTTTTGCCATTGTTTGTACAAGTTTTATCGTTGGAATATCTCTTACGTCTCTTTCCCCCTCTCCCTTCTTTTTTCCACTTTCGACCCCCAAGAGACCCTGGTACGGCTCTATGTGGGAGTCATATATACTGTCTACTAACCTCTTGTGCCTCTCTGTCACTGTGAACACAAGATAACGGAGCTCCGACGTTCTCAATGATGGAAAACCCTAACGAGAACCATCTCCCTCCAAGCCCTACGGTTGACCCTTCAGGGTCCAACCATCCGGAGGCCATCACTCAGCGAGCAAGTAACTCGGCGCACGAACGCGGGCCCAAACCTTCACCGGACCTTACTCCCGAAGTCCTACTACGGAGTGAGATGACACGGACGCCGCTGACCCACCTCGCTGGTTTCCGACAACCCGGAAGTCACCGGGACGAGGAGGCCCTCACAACGCCACCGGCGTACACAAATGAAATACGGGAAATCATCCAAACTGAGTTGCAAGACTCGAGAGCAGCACACAAGGCCGACATGGCCTCGTTATGTCGAAACATGGAAGAACAGTTCAACCAATTTATGGAAAAACGTTTCGACCAGATAACCAGCCCCAACGCTAAAGGGAAGCAGGTAGCCGAATCTACGAAGTCTCCACCACCCGAGTGTCATGTCACATCCAAAACACATCCCACCACAGAGATCACTCTGCCGCAACGTGGAGAAAAAGAAACCGACGCAGAACAAGACAAACCAACGA
>QANZ01015605.1:0-13220 GCA_003254925.1 Chamaecrista fasciculata | reverse complement strand
TTTACGCTCCCACGTGAATGATCGACCAGGGACAGTTTTAGATTATTTATCATATAATTAATCAAGGATTGTCATCATAGTAAACACGCTAATAATATGATAACCATTAATTTATCTCCATAAATTAATTAATATGTTCAAAACATATTTATAAAATGATTGGCCCTAGGGCACAATCTGTTGGCGTGGCGGTACACGCCTTTCAAGCAGGCCTCCGACCCGGACAAGCCCACAAGGAATTAGCGTTCATGAACCCAAGTTCGCTGGAAGAGCTACTAGCGAAGGTTCAGGAATTCATCATCAAGGAAGACGCCTTCACCTCACAAAAGAATAGATTCGCTAAAATAAGCCCCAGCAACAAGCAATCGCCGACACAACACCGCAATAACCAACGTCGTCGAGACCACCACAGACAAGACAGACCCAAACACCCTCAGCATGAGAGGGGAAATGACCGACCGCCGGTGTCCTCACGTGCGCGTTTCAGCGTCTATACTGTCCTCACCGTCTCACGGTCAAGGATATTAGCAGAGTCAGAGGGCCTGGGAATCTTCCCTATCCTTACCCCTAGAAAGCCACGACCCGGCGGCAAGCCTAAGGATCAGAACCGGTACTGTCAATACCACCGGGATTATAGTCACACAACAGACGAGTGTATTGCGTTGAAGGATGAGATAGAAAGCTTGATCCAAAACGGACGCCTAGGGAAATACGTGAAGAGAGACCACAAACGAAGACGGGACGAGGACAGAGACTCACACCGCGGGGAGCAAACCCGCCAAAACGGACCCCGCCGCGACGACAGACCCCCGGAAGGAGGAACCGGAGGAAACATAGCATGCTCCCAACCACTGGGAACCATCAATGTTATCTCCGGTGGAGTAGATCGGAGGGGGAGAGGCCCCAATCGCGGAAACGCATGAGGAGATCAGTCATGAAGCTAGACTACCTCAAAAAACCACATTTACCCCAAGGTGAACCGATAATATTCACCGACGAAGAGTTGGCGGACGTAGACTCAGAAGAAGCTGACCCGATGGTTATCACCGCCGGAATTGGAAGGTACAACGTCAAACGAATCCTGGTTGACCAGGGATCCTCCGTCGACATCTTGTTTTGGGGGGCCTTCGAAAGCATGAATCTCAGCAGAGATCAACTCTCCCCCTTCAACGACCACCTAATTAGTTTCTCAGGAGCACAAGTTCCCGTAGAAGGAATGATTGAGCTGAACTTGACCCTGGGGGAAGATCCAAAGTGTGTCTGTATACCGACCACCTTTGTCGTTGTCGCCACACCCTCGACATATAACGCCATTCTCGGAAGACCCTCCCTGAACTCAGTACGAGCCGTTGTGTCATGTGTCATGTGTGCACTTAACGGCAGATAATCAGTGTCATTAACAGAGATATGCTACAGGGACTAACAAGTTGACATTTGTAATTTTTTAGGGAGTTAATAGTCTATTTCAAAAATGCAGCGATCAAATAGTTGAAATTGTAAAAAATGAGGGACCAAATAGTAAGGTTTCCTCATAAAGTATTAATTATAATAACTATTCTCAGAGGGATATGTACAATCCAAATTCCAAGGTGAGATGAGATGAGATGCTTTAGCATCTGTATTTGATGTTCAAAAGTACATATATACTTATGAGAAAATTGTGTCTCATCTTGCAACAAATGCTAGCTTAAATGTTTTCTTGATTTAGCTTCCAAACGTCTCAGAGAAGAAAGCTGAGTGTTTTCTGGATTAGTATAAGGTATAAACTAAAAGGATCTGAATCACCTAATTAAAGTTGAGATATTGCTGAAGTTGTTGAAGCTACTTTCAGTCTCACCAAAACACACATTCATATATGCAGCTTAGAGCCTTAGATTAATATAATGCACATGCACATGCAGATTCTGATGAAAAAAGTATAGTTTATTAACATGATTAAATTATCCAAAAATTAGTTCAACTTATAATTGGTCTTTAACAAATATATCACTTACATTATAAATATTCTGAAATCTCAAAAGGAAACAGATAGGAATTTAAGTGCTTTGACTTTTTAGTTATGCTAACTAAGACAAGTACAAGTCGTTGCACCAAATAACAGCCAAATTAAAGAACATTCAAAGCCTCAATAGAAGATACAGAGGAAACTTCCCACAAGATCGAGTCGTCCTAGATTTTGCTTTTTAGTTGACTAAAACCAGAAATGCACGCATGCATTCATGCATGGATGGAATTAATGATGATGATGTCTCTACACTTTCCCAAAACAAAATACAAATGCTGAAATTAACACCTACGTGCCTAAATTTGAAATAATCACAATAAAGACCCCTTCTAGAAATACAAGTTTAATAATATTAGCACTGTGATAATTAGTAGTAATAACTTAATAAGGATCTTTATTCTAATTATCTCATTATCTGCCTCTCGCCGCATGAATTCGCCTCAGCAACACATATTCAGACCCTGCGCACAAAAAGTAATCAACTCTTAATATCAGTATGCCTAGCTAGATAATAATATTTGGCAAAAAGACTTTTTTATTCTACCAACTTTACATCAATTTTTAATTTTGTTCTCACTACTTTTTTATCGTTAATTTAGTTTTCAAAAGTTCATATTTTAATAAATTTTATCGTTCACTTTAACTTTATTCAAATATTAATGACAAAATCAATCAAAATGTAAATCTTTAGGGATGAAATTACCAATAAATAAATATTAAAGATAAAATTAAAAATTGATATGAAGTTTAGAGATGAAAAATGTATTTTTTGGCTATATATTTTATCCACCGTTGATATTCAAGATTTTTTTTTCGTTTACTTTTTGTGAATATTTAGCTCACATAATAACAAATTATCTAAGATAGACAAGTACTGTGTGGTAATGTATACCACAGTAGTGTTAAAAACATGAAGAGGCTTTAAATTTCAATATGGGTATTTTGAGATTGAGAATGAAGAGGAGAAAAAAGGGATCAAAAAAGGAAGAAATTGAAGTTCAAGGAAATGAAAGGAAATGTTTACTTTTATTAAAGGATTGAAAAAAAAAATCTTCTTCTGTTATCTTCTTCAAATTCAGATTTTCTAAATTAAAGTAAAATAATACAATTATATTTACTTTCCTTTCATTCCTTGACACAGACGTAAAAGAATCTTAAGTGAATTAATAATCTGATTTTTAAAAAATAACAAATTTCTTTTTTACAATAAAAAAATAATAAATATATTTTTCAATATTAATTATTAAATATAATATCAACAAAATCTAAAATTATATACTTAAATTCAATTGATATCTTTTTAATAACTAAATTAACAAATCAATCCCCAAATTCATTGAAAACTTTGATCGAGAAGAGGGAGACGATGGAACTCACTGTTGAAACTCTATATTGATGAGAGAAGCCGATGTATTGGCAATAGCCTGAAAAGCTTTCTGAGAGAGAACGATGGTGGTTCCGGTGGCGGAGGCCGTCGATACGGCGGAGACGGCGTAATCGACGATCTTGATCTGAATGCTCTGTTCCGGAACGCAACTCCTCGGTTCTTCTGCACTTATGCATCTAACCAGATACTGCCTACCACACGCCGCTCCGTTATCCCAAATTCCGTCGCCCGCCGCCGCGAACAGGTTACTCGACGGAAATTGCAACGCCTCGCCGCCGTAGCACTCCGTCGCTGTCCAATTTCGAGCATTAGGTTAGAAATTGATGCTTAATTTGGGGATTTCAGAGAAGGATTAGATATGAGAAATTAGGTATAGTAGTACTTACGCAAGTAGGGAGGAGAGTATTGAGCTGCAGTACCAACATCGGCGTGGGAGAAGAAGAGAAGATTGATGAAGAATGTGATGAATAAGAGAATGAATATTGGTGTTTTTTGAGTTCTTGACATTGCTGTAAGAGAATGAATATTGGTTTGGGGGAATTGCTGAATATAAACAGATCAGAAAAGGAAAAAGGAGAAAAGGACAATTTTGGTTTCCTTTTCAAAGTAAATTAATTAATCATTACAAAATAATATATATTTTTTAATTTGATTTTTGGAAGATAAAATTATAAAATTTAGTTTTAAAGAACACTATTACAAAAATTTTGAGAAGTTGCCTTTATTAAAGGCAAAGCTCTACTCCCTCTCACATTAAACACTTTTCAGTTTCATGGAAAAAGTAAGATTTAAATTCTATTTAGGGTAAATTACACTTTGATGCCCTGTGATTTAAAACTTGACACTTTGGTACCATGAGGTCTCCACCATTACCCTTTTGGTATCCTGAATAATTTTTTTGTTAGTTTTGGACGGAATTTGGCACGTGACCTGCACGTGGGCTCACTAGAACTCAATTTTATTCAACATTTTGCCACAATAAAGATCAAACGCATGTTTCCGAAAGTTTCGAATGATTTCGATGTTGGATGTTGAGAAAGCTTTAAGAGAATTGAGAGCTAGATTTTAAAAAACACGTGTTTGACCTTTATTGTTTTGACAAAATGTTGGATAAAATTGAGATTTAGTGAGCCCACGTGAAGGTCACGTAGCAAATTCAATCCAAAACTAACAAAAAAAAATTTTTAGAGTACCAAAATAGTAATGGTGGAGACCTCATGGTACCAAAATTTAATTAACCTTGTTTTTTTAAGTTGAACACTGACGGGCTTGCCAAAGCTAACCAAATTGCTGCAGTTGGAACTTGGAATTATTAAACTTCTGTTGAGAATTTTATCTCTGCTTTTAGTAACTCCCTTCTTGTTAAATTATGGAGTATTCAAAGAGTAATTGAAGTTGCTCTCCAACTTAACATATCTAATATCATTATTGAATCTAACTGTCATGTGCTTGTGAATCTTCTTTCTTCTCCAAGATGCACTTAATTTGCAGATTATCATAAAGAATGGGATCAAGAAGAAGAGTCTCCCCTCCTAATGTTTTTGTTTTTCTCGTTTCCTTCCCCTTCCCCTGTTTTTTTTNCTTTACATCAACACCTAAAGCCTCTATTTATAGGCTAAAGGATCTATAAGGGAGATGTACCAACTTAATGTACATAATGAAGAGATAAGGTCATATTCATGTACATAGAGAAAGTAAAGGAAAACTCAAACTTCTATGCATAGAGAATACCAAAAGATAAATGTGAATATTCATATACATAATTATTTATAACATTTCTCAAAATGTATATCAATAATTTATCATGAAAGTCTGAACATTAAATTCCGATGGAGACATGAATCAGTTACGTATTAACTAATTAACGTGAAGGTTATTACGTCTGACTCGGTTATTTGGTTTGCTCGACAAGATAAATGCTTTTAAGACTAAAATGAAATAAACATGAAAGTTTAAAAAGCAAAATAAAATAAAGAATAATTTTAAGACTACAATAAAAATTGACCTCATAATTTAGGGACCAAAATAAGGTAAGGTTCTGACCCTCAAATAATTTAGAAAATATCAATTTCCACGTCATTATTAGCTGTGCTCGATCTTGGGTTGCAACTTGTTTCCGCAATCCATTCCATTAAAATAATGCTAGTCCTGTAGATCAGCATGCCGTTCACGCAGAATAGTTTTTGAGATATCAGCAGAAAGCGATTTTTTTAAAAAAATCTACATTGTACCTACAGATGTGGCTACATAACATTTAATCATTGAATTTCGCTTTCTTCTTTTTCTTTTCCTTAAAAAAAATGCTTGGTATTCTCTTTCCGCCAATCAAGAATGAAATATTGAGTTGAATAATTTGCCAACCCAATTAATCAGGAATGTATGATTGTATATTATCCAACTTCAGAGTAATTTTAAGAAATGGAGTATGAGAAAATTGGAATAATACCTATTATACAAAAGCTAGATGAAAGACTTATTAAGTGGTTTGATCACATTATTAGAGTTGATTACTAACGCAGACCCAATAGCTAGAAGTAAAGCAAGATAAAAATATATTAAGGTAAATTTAATTATTAATAATCTAACCAAAGAAATAATTCAAAATAGAACACATTGCCATCAATTACCTATATAATCAACTCAGAGTCTCAGACTAATAAAAAAGAGGCTCTTGTTTTTTTACTTGGTCAAAAATCTATTTTGGTCCCTAATATTTTTTATAAATTATTTTTGGTCCCTAATATTTTTTTTGTTTCATTTTGATCCTTAATGTTTTCTGAAAGTTTTATAATTGATCCTTAACTATTAAATATTTTCATATCTCTTGTTTCAAATCTAAACATGATGAAATTATATTGGAGTTAATTTTGATGAATTCTTTCTTTGCCCAATCAGAGTTATCGACACGACAAACAATATCAAATTAAATACTAAATTGAGCTTAAAAGTAAGCCACTTGTTTCATAAATTTGATCACATCTTTCTCATTTCAAATTCAAATGCAATAAAATCAAAATTACGAGTTACTCTTAACAAATTATTTCTTTATCTAATTGAGACAGTTGAAGAACAAAGCTAAATATTACATCAAAAGTTAATATTATATTTTAACCAAACTTACTTTCAGAGTACTATTTGAGTTTATTTGCTAATAGCTCCAACTAAATGGAAAAAAAAAGAACTCATAAAAAACAATTTGTAACTTCATTTTCATGGCTCTTATTTCATCACGTTCAAATTTAAAACGAGATAAATATGAACACATTTAATAGTTAAAGACCAATTATGAAACTTTTAAAAACATTAAAGAGTAAAACAAAAATAAAATTAGGAATCAAAATGGACCTTAGGGTAAACATGAAGGACCAAAATAGATTTTTGGCCTATTTTTGTTGGAATGGATGAGTAAGAAGAAATTAAATTTATGGATTGTGTTGAACCCAGAAAGAAAAAATTCCAGATGATTCGGTACACAACTCAAGTCAATATTACAAAGCAAGCACTATGAAAACCAGCATATGCGTGTATAGCTGGGAACAAGCCTAAGACGTGTGTTTTGTGTCCATCTTGCAAAGGATAATATGCATAATTGGGATAGATGAAGTACAAATCACTTCCACAACTTCCGCAATGACATATTTTTCTCAGTTTCCTTTTTCATCACCTTGGCTACAGCCATCTCAAAATCTTCCTGCGTCACATGGACCCTTCTCTCCCTCAGAGCAAACATTCCAGCTTCTGTGCACACTGCCTGCAAGCAGACAAGAAAATTCAGTCAGTCTTTATAAGGTCAAATAACTGACATTGACATAATCAAGGAGGAGAATGCGGTTAATCATCCCAAATATATAGCTGGTGTGCATGTTCAAAGTTCAAAGTCGCCCTTGTTCTCACAAGGCTAATTCTAATGAACTGCCTATTCCTAAGCAAGGTATAACATCTAAGGGTGAGTAACTATTCAGGACAACCCACGGACTCGCAAAAATCAAACCAACCCGGCAGGTTGGTTTGGTTCCAAATTTTTGGAACCGCATAGGTGCGGGTCAGGATACGAGTTTTGATATTTAACACTCAAAACAACTTACAAACCCGCATATATATAAAAATATATTATTTATTTATTTAGTATTTTTTTTTTGGCCAACTTATTTATTTAGTAATTAGTAGATGCTTTTGATATATATATATATATGATTTATTATGTACATATTATATATTTGTATGAATATATATTCGTTTATGAATGTGTTTGTTTAGTTATGTCATTGACTAATTTAAATTGTATACAACAACAACAACAACCAAAGCCTTATCCCACTAGGTGGGGTCGGCTATATGAATCAACTGACGCCAACGTGTTCTATCCTTGCACATGTCAACCGTAAGGTTATTGATAGCTAAATCTTTTCGGATAGTTTCTTGGATAGTTTTCTTAGGTCTTCCCCTTCCCCGGATTATAGGATTCTCTACCATTTGATCAACTCTGCGTACCGGGGCCTCTAAAGGTCTTCTTTGCACATGCCCAAACCACCTAAGGCGTGTTTCGACCAATTTCTCAATGATAGGCGCCACACCAACCTCCTCTTTAATGACTTCATTCCTGATCTTATCCATAATAGTATGACCACACATCCAACGAAGCATTCTCATCTCAGTCACGTTGAATTTTTGCTCATGTTGCCCTTTTATTGCCCAACATTCAGTACCATACAATAGAGCGGGTCTTATTGCCGTGCGGTAAAATTTTCCTTTTAGTTTAAGCGGCACTTTTTTATCACAGATAACCCCTGAGGCCTTTCTCCACTTCATCCACCATACCTGAATCCTGTGATTAACATCCTCTTCTATTTCCCCTTTGCTTTGCAAAATCGTTCCCAAATACCTAAAGCTTGTAACTTCTTGTAATTGATGATCACCGAGTTTCACAATATCTATAGTATCCCCTTCTCTGCCACTGAACTTACTCGCCATAAACTCTGTCTTACTTCTACTGATACGAAAACCATAAGTCTCCAAAGCTTGTCTCCACCTTTCTAGTGTTGCATTGACTTCGCCTTTGGAGTCCCCGACCAAGACAATGTCATCAGCAAAGAGCATGCACCTTGGTGCCGCCTCTTGTATATGATCACTAATTTAAATTGTATAGACATGTAAAAATATAATTGATTTAATATTAAATGTTTTTGTGTAAAAAAAAAAAAGCCAACCCAATCATTTGTGGGTTATGCTGGTTCAGGTTGAGAAGTTCAAATATAGCAAACCCAACCCAACCCAACCCACAAATTGAAGAATGTGTTGGGTTGAGTTTCACCTCCAACCCAACTTGCGCTCACCGATGATTACAGCTTCTTAAATTTATCCAATCTTACTACTCTTCTCAAATTCACGCTTTGTTTCCTCTTAGTCTAATAGATCAAGATCCTCCAGATTCTAAGTTAGCATTTAAATTAGATGCATGATAAATGACAATAACTACAGTCAACAATGAGTAATCATTAACAAGACCAAAGGTTTCCAGCAATTACAGCCAGTGCTAACTAGGGAGTAGGGACAATTACTAAGGTCACAGATCAGAAAGCATCATGAAAATAAAAAACCAAAGAGAATGCACATAAAGAGTAACATACCTTGAGCTCTGCACCAGAAGCTCCATTCATCTTCTCTGAAATTTTCTTCAGATCAATTCCACGCATCAAATTCATTCTTCTTGAATGGATTTTCAAAATATCCTGACGGGACTGCGGGGTAATCGAAAACATAATCATGTACTCATGTTCAGTGAGGAAAAAAAAATCATGAATTGCAATGCTTGAACATTTTTCCAGAATACAAGTATACCAAAAGGTTATCATGAAGGCACTGGCATATACCTCTTCATTAGGGTTTGGAAATTCAATCTTCCTGTCAATCCGTCCAGGTCTAAGTAGAGCTTGGTCCAGGATATCAATACGATTTGTGGCCATCAATACCTATATATTGCAGATTACTCTTTAGAACTTTCTCAGAGACTATTTACTTCTAACATAAATGAATAAGCCAGACAGAATTAATCAATAGGCATCTATACGTCAGAATACTAATAAATTCAGCAATGAAACAATGCTAGTCACCCTTACTAGTTACTACATTTTTGTACCATTCAGAAGCATCATGCATCTATTACCTTGATCTTATTTGAAGCTTCAAAACCATCCAACTGGTTAAGAAGCTCCAGCATAGTGCGCTGCACCTCACTATCACCATTACCACTTCCAGATTCCATCCGAGCTGATCCAATGCTATCGATTTCATCCATGAAGATGATAGATGGAGCATGCTCCCTACAAAAAGAGCATCAATCTGTCACCCAATAAAAAAAAAAGGAATACTACTGGCAAGTGGGTCGAAATCTAATGATAACTACTAAAGTTATGAATCATGATGTGACTTCTCAAATTCCACTTTGTATGGAACAGCTCAATATTCACACTACAGTTCATTTGTACATTGCATACATCTGACTCCAAGATTAACACAACCAATATCTAGGTAACTATGCAATTGACTTAGCCAACTTCAACTTACACTCTCCCTTTACAATTGTTCTCTTTCCACAAAAGTCAAGGAGCCAAGCATACTGCATTTTTTATTGGTTCTTTTCCTTGGGGGGTGGTGGCGACAGATAAATGAGGAATTGAGGATTAAGGAATCTGAGTAAAGAGGACAAACCTGGCCATAACAAAAAGTTCTCTAACCATTCTAGAACCTTCTCCAATGTATTTCTGAACTAATTCAGAACCAGAAACCCTGATGAATGTACAGTCAGTGTGATGGGCCACAGCTCTGGCCAACAATGTTTTTCCTGTACCAGGTGGTCCGTATAGTAGGACACCCTGTCAGCAAACAAGACCAAAGAGGGTTGCAACAAAGCATGAGAAAAAAGAAAAAACCATGGCAAATCATGTTGGTTGAAAGGGTAAACAATTTGTGCAATAGCTTTATAAAAAGATATACTACCTTTGGTTGAGCTATTCCAAGACTTTCAAACAGTTCAGGGTGTTTGATTGGTAGCTCAATGACCTGTAAATATAGTTTGCAAACAGGAGAAGAGCAACGATTAAAATGATTTTCACCATATATAATAAGACCATATAGGCATACACATGTTCAGGTACAGGTTCACAATGTGATAAAGAGAACAGTGACGGATAAACAGAGACAATAGAAAGGATAACAAAACAGGAAACCTAACGGATATAATAATACTTTAAATTGCTTATAGTTAAATGACAAGAGGAGTGTACCTCCTTTATCTCTTTGATTTGCTGGTCTAGACCACCAATCATGTCATAGGTAGAATCAGGAACTTTTTCAACTTTCATCAAGTTGACCAAGGGATCAACTTTGCTAGGCAGAACCAAATGAAGAACATAGCTGTCATTGCGGAGGGCAACCCTGGTTGATGGAGTAATCTTGGTAATGTCAATACTTTTATCTATATCAACAACATATTTTCCTTCTGGGTGAACCTGCAAAAAGGAAAAAAGGAAAAAAAAAAGTTCTTGAGTGCTTCAGCTATTATTTCATTCTATGCACAAATCAACATACTTTTCCAGCAGACAAGATCATCAATTCATGACTAATAGTATCGAGGAAATACAAAAGGGATCTGGGAAACATTGTGGACAGCTCAAGCTCTTAGCCCTTCAACCGTGCTTTGAGAATTGTGTACTATCATTGAAAATAATTTACAAACATTCCACAGAAAAGATCATAAATCTCAAACTAAGAGCTCGGGCTCTCTAAAGAAACGTGCATACAAAAAATGAAGTACAGTTTTAGACATCATTTATTTGGAGTGTCATAAACCATCACAAATGCTATCTCCCAGTCAAAGCACCTATGATGCGCATGTCAGAGTACAGATATCATACCTAGTACAAATAGAAGAACTCAATACAGTAACCTATTATGAAAATAAGGAACATACGTGGAAATATATACAATATAAACATATATAAAAAGTATTTTAACTTTTAACAACTCTTACAACAAGAAATAGATAACAAACATTCTCTAATATAAAATCTCAACAAAACAGTAACTCAAGCTTCCTAAAATAAATTCAAAATTCAATGACATAACTTCATCAATTATGATACTAGAGTTAAGCATGCATGAGTGCTAACTTTTTATTTTTGATCCTTTAGTTTTATAATGAGTTTGTTGAGTTGAAGCTGGAGACTTGTTCAGAGATGGTAGAAAAGGCATAGCCACACCTTAACCCAAACTAAAAATTCAAAGTAGGGGGAAATAAGAAGAAAACAATCTTTCAGACATGGTAAGTATATTTATCCATACCCAAGTAAAACCAGGACACAAGTGGTAAGTGGGTAAGGCAAGCAAGATGTCTTTCCAAGATTCCAGGGACCAAGGCACGTAAATAGTATGGATTAGATTTTCTGAAATATAGTTCTATAAATACAGACTGATCTTGATTAACAGAGCGTCATATAGTCCTACAGGTAAAATTGTTTACCCTCCCAAATTCAATTGAGTAATAACATAGATTAACATCCCCCAGAAAACCTTGTACAGAAAGAAAAAACCTGATTTTAACAATTCTACTTTAACTGGTGGTTTCAACTCCTTATCTTAATGGAAGGCAAATATTCATATATTGAAACGTTCTTATATGTAAATTTCTTAGCAACAAGTAATATATATAAAGAAAAAAAAAGAAACTGATTTGAATGATTCAATAGTGGCTGTAGATAGATAAGAAAGCTTAAATTCGACATTCCTAATAAAAAAAAAGTGAAGAGTAGAATGCACCATTAGCTCACCTTCACTAAAACCTTGTTCTTTCCCATTACTTTGACAACTTCACCAACGTAGGATCCAGGCTCCTGAAGAAGCTGCAGTTCTTCTCGAAGCATCCTCACTGCCAAAACTTGCTTGGTTAGGAACGTCATCAATCAACCAAAAATGCTGAATGAGTGAATGACATCACGCATAAGGGTAATGAAAACCATGATTTTATATGCGACACGAATAACCATCCACACATCGCAAAGACTAATTAATTAACACTTCCATGATTTTGCCAATTTAGCTAAATTTCCCTACCAGTGTCACAAACATCCTTCCCCAAGATAAGCTATACCACTCATAAATAGAAAAAAGTAAACCTAACACATCAGAAAAATAAACAAATCTTCAACAAAGATAGTAGCTTTGGGAATTTGGGATTAGGGTTAGGGTTAGGGTTAGTACATGACACTCACCCCTGGAATTAAGCTCATTTCGCTGAGCCTCGAGCCTGTTGAGGTTGTGGGTCTTCTGGCGAACCTGGAGCTGAAGCTCGTGGATGTGCTGAAGATAGTATTGGCGCAAACCCTCACCCTGCTTACTGGGCTTCGCCGAGCACGTCTCCTCCGGCGGCGCCTCCGGTTGCTTGAATTCCACTCCGGCCGTCGCCATTGAAACCCTTCACTGATTTAGGATCGCTCGATTTGCAAATCGTATAGTGACGAATTTCGTTTTATGCGTTGCCTACTGCTGAATCAATAGAGAAAAAGAAAGGAAGGTCGGTTCCTATAAGGGCCGTCTTCTATACTCAACTAATTCGAACCAATCTGTTCAAATATAGAATTGTTATATTCATATAGGCAAAACACCCTTTCATGCCCCTAACGTTTGCAGTGATTTTCAGTTATGCCCTTAACGTTTTATTTTGTTCAGACATGCCCTCAATGTGCAACCAACGTTTCAATTATGCCCTCAATTTTGACTCAATGCACATGTGGCAAATTTTTTTACTTATGTGTCATTTTTTTGTTTGACTTG
>QANZ01015568.1:0-22131 GCA_003254925.1 Chamaecrista fasciculata | reverse complement strand
ATTTTTTACTCAAATTACGAGATGAGTTGCATTTTGGTCCGCAAAATATTTGTTATATTTTTTAGTCCAAACTGCAACATTCCTATATGTTTTTTACTATTATACAATTCAATCCATACTTTTTTTCAATATATTTTATGAAGTTTTGCATAAAAATTAAAAGGAGTTAAAATAATTTTTTATCTTCCCATTTGTTGGCATTGTTGCTAGTCTGATCCTTAAACTATGAGATTAGTTTTGTTTCAGTAATAAAGCTATTTCTGGTCTTATTTTGTTTATCAAACTACGAGATTAGTTATGGACCGATTCATTGGATCGATACAAAGTTGTGGACCAAATTGTATGTTTACAATAATTTTCATGTTATTTGCATTCTAGTCCCCAAACTATTGTTTATTATTTTTGGGTCCTTGGATTTCATAAATAGACCCGATTATTGATGGCTGAGATTTTCTACAGGCCCTGAGTTATCATTTACACATGTTAGGGATCGATTAATTGGATCAATTCAAATTTATGGACCAAATTGTAATCTTAAAATAATTTTAATATTATTTTCATTTTGGTCCATCATCTCATCTAGTGAGATGGACCTTAAACCCTTCATCCAAAAATATCTCATCCTCACGTTTTTCAATATCATCTCATCTCAATATCATTCCACACAAACCACAACCAAACACCTATCATCTCATCTTATTATCTCCATCTCATTTCATTATTTCTTACCATTTATACCCCTATACAAATAAAAAAAATCCATAAACCTATTTCAACTAACCACAATCATTACATACCCTTTTATATAATTTCACACCCTATCTAACATCATTTTCTCTCAAATCATCCAAACACCAATACATCATTTCATCTCATCCCATTACAAAATGATCTCATCTCAACATTTAAGATGAGATTGGATTGAGATGGGGAGGCTCCCAAACAGGCATGAGTTGGAAACTTAATTCCATCCCATTCTGATCCCTCTTAAAATAATTAAGATTTAATTATATAAATACAGGAAAAAGATTTCTTAACTTTGATTATTACATAAAAATCTTTTCAACTTTAAAAAGTGATGAAACACCTCTTAAAAATTTTAACTTTATACACCTAATTTCTTTTATTCTAAAAAACAAGTATTTTCATATATATAATTTTATGATTATTATTACATTTTAAAGTGATCTAAACTAAAAATTAATCATTGTTAAAATTAATATAATAAAAAAATTTGAAAAAAAAAATTTCAATTAAAATTTTATCAAGATAAGCTATTTAGTAACCGCAAAAAAAACTATTTTTACAAAATTAAAAGTTCAGAAAATTTTCTCATTTTCGTCCTAGCAAAAGTACTCATTCTGTTCTCAAATTTTACACTAATTATCAATTTCGTCCTTATTTTTTTTCATTAATTTCTTCTCCAATGTTTTAAATTTTGATCAATTTTATCCTTTAATTAAATTTTTTTAATAAATTAACGACATACTATATTATGTTTTTTAATCTGAGTTAGGATTTTAGTTTCTTTTTCTATCAATTTTACATTATATATCATTTTTTTTGCCAACCATTATATATCATTAGCTACGTAGATTTGGTCATTAATATTTGACAAAAATAAGAGCGAAAGATCAAATTAACCAAAATTTAAAACATTAAAGATAAAATTTATTGCAAAAAAAGAAATTAAAGAGGAATGAGTATTTTTGCCTTTTCATCCCTCTTGCATTTCATTGGATTATTTTATCCCAATTCTTTGTCAGCCTATTGAATTGAACGGCTTGTCAATTATCACCCTTGGGCATTCCCTACGTCATGTCCCATCTCTCACTTATGATCTCTTAAGATAATTTAATCCTAAAATGTTTTCACCTTTTAAGATGATTGACATTTCCATATATAATTAATAAATGGTTTTTTTTACAATGAAAACTCAATGCAAGTTTCAGAGGAATCAGTTCAGTTGCGTAAGTTTTATCATGGTTTCTTCTCAACTCAATCCATTAGTCTCTGTAGTATTGTGTGATCCCAAGGCCTACTTATCTCTTCCATGGATAAAAGCTTGAAACTTTGTTTTGGTGAGAACCTAGAAAACAAGCCCAAGTTTAGTAAATATGTGACTGAAAACTCCATTTATCTTTTAACCATTTTTGCTATCTTAACATAATTTGAGACCCACTTGGCCACTTCCATATTTGTTTTCTTACACACACTAATGCTTTTTCTGATTCAGAATAATTTTATGTGACTGCGGAGATAAAAGATGAGTAGACAGTAGAGAAAACACACACAGAAAGAGAGAGATCATATCTCAAGCCACATTCATTACTTGCATTTGTATGTACTTTATCCTTTCTTGTCTCACATCACTTCCTATTTCCTATTTTATCTTGCAACCAAACAAGACCTCCAGCTGTAATAGAGATAGAGACATTGATCAACAATGTTCACCATCAACACTCTTACTTATCAAACTTCTTTCTCTAGGTTGTACGCGCATCACTAAATATAATGATACATGAATTAACATTAGTTTATAGGTGAAAGTGTATTTTTTGTCTCATATTTTTTGTTTAGGTCTCAATTTTCTCTTATATATTTTTTGTTGTATTTTTGGTTTTATATCTTTTGAACTGATTGTTAATTTGGTCCCATATCTTTTGGTCAAGTTGCAGAATTGGTCTCATATCTTTGCAAAATGTTCCACATTATAGGACTAACGATGAAACTTTATGCCAAGATATGGGACCAAATCTGCAACAAAAAAGATATGAGACTAATTTTGTACCTAACCAAAAGATATGAAACCAAAAATGCAACAATAAAAGATACTAGACCAAATTGAGAACTGAACAAAAGATATAGGACCAACTTTGGCCTTAGCTAATATACTTTAATTCCTGAAAATTGTAGATTGTAGAAGTAATATAATCTAATCATCTTTCTCTCCTTTCAGCTTTCACTATATTTAAACCCCTCCTTCCCCTTGCTTCCTTCCCAATTCTGTCAGTTCAACATTCAAAAAACTGTCTTCAGTACTTGAGACTCTCTTCATGCTTCAAATGCTTTTGGCACTTGCAATATATTAGTCACTCTCCCATGGTCGCAAGGCTGCAAACCAAAGCTTTTTTCTCTGCTTCAAATGGAGGATGAACAAGAAGAAAGTGGAGCTTTGATGGTGCTATCCCAATTGAGCTGATGTAATTTTCTTGTTCTTATATTTATTTTTTTTTTTCTTTCTTGATCTTGCAAGACTTCTCCATTTTCTTAGGATTTTTTTGGAAACTTTCTATCCTATTCTTTTTGTAATATTTTCTTTTCACCATGTCACTCACTCCCTTTCTGACATTGCTTGGCTATTCTTCCTGAGCTCTTGAGCTATAATCTGGTGTATTATATAGTTCATTCATGTAATCACAGTTCGTTCTGATATATACATACATTATATATATATATATATATGTATTTATAATATTATCTTTTATTCTCTTCCTTTATTGTATATTTGTAAGTCCATTATGTCGAGAAATTTAGGATTATCTAAAATTATTTTATTTTTTATTTTATAATTTTCTTTTAAGATTAGAAATATCTTTTTAGAATCTGATTTATATCTTATATTAGATATTAGATGAGATATCTTAGTAGATATTAAGAAGTTTTTCTCTTATTTAAGCATTGTAAACCTTTTCTCTTTCGATGAAATACTATTACGAATATTATTCTCCAAAAATCAACACATTATTATAAAAGAAATGTAAAGCTTTTTTATTTAACTCTTAGAAATGTGCTGGCTACAGTTAAATCTCTTTGACATTTCGGATAAATAATACACAAGGCAAAAGTACTTCTGGTATCCTCAAAATATAGAGCAAGTGTCAGTTGTATCCCTGAATTTTTTTATGGTCAATTATACCTCTAAAGTTTCATATTGGACTCAATTGTACCCCAAGATTTAATACTGTCTAAATCGTTAACAGAAAATACTGATATCAATATTTTTTGAGATGCAATTGACAAAAAAAATTGGAAATTTAAAGGTACAACCATCATGAATATGAAATTTTGAGGTACAATTAACAAAATAAAGTAAGAAAAAAAAAAATCACTTGTCATGTCGCCATGATGTAGTATTTTCAGTTAAGGATTTTGACAGTGTTAAACCTTAAAGATACAATTGAATCAAATGTGAAAGTTTGAAAGTATAATTGGCTGCAAAAACATTGAAGGTACAACTAACACTTACCCATAGTTTGGGAGTACCTAAAATACTTTTGCCTACATTATAATCATACACAAAGAAATCTAAGGTTTAGTGAAAGGCTATAAATTAGGCATAACCAATACAAGAATTACCACAAGATGGTTGTGTGTGACTTGTAGAGAATTTATAATATAATGCATCTACCCAGCAGCTTTTGAACAGTGTGTCAAATTTGTTGGGTTATGTTTTTATTTACAAGCCATTCAATTCAATGGACTGGCTAGTGACTATCAACAGAGGGTTTTGGAGCTTTGAGTCATGGAATTTTAAAGGACTTGCTGGTGGATGGGTACTGCTGAAATTTGTGGGACAAGTAAAAATTTTTCAAAAGAACAAAAAAATTAGAAAACCGAAAAACAACCCCAAAAGAGATGATGAGCTTCAAGTGCCAACAGCAACAGATTGATTCAGTGAACAAAAGCATGACCACATTCCTTCTTTCACAGACGATGATCTTCTAAAACCCGAACCAGAACACTTGGCCAAGATACATGAGCTTATAACTCAATATTTTAAAGTCTAATTTACACACTTTAGTCTTTGAAATTTGTGAAGACAATACAATTAGTTGCTTAAATCTATTTGTTAAAGGACTAATATGTATAAAGGAAAGGACTAAAATGTACTGATTTTACGACTTTTAGTAATTTAAAAGCGTAAACTAAGCTTTCAGAGATTGAGTCATTGACTCGTGTATCTTCTAGGGAACCAATGTACGTGTGTAATTGATACCAAATATTTAAGGGATGTTTGTACGATACCTTCTACAGCTACCATACATTTCCTTTCCAAACATACAGCGCAAGGATCTGAGAATGTTGGTGCAGTGTCAGTGTCCGCCATCCACACTCTGACAAACACAAATTAAACATCAAGTCAACTTTATAGATTCAGGTGGATAATAGTTGAGAAAACCTACTTTTTAGTCTTTAAATTTGTCACAAAATTATGATTTAATAATCCCTGAATATTGGAAATAATTTTTTGGTTCTTGATCTTTTTACAAACAATAACTATTTAGTCCTCACGAATAATGTTTCAAAGACCAAATAGTTAATATTTGTTAAAAAAAAAACCAAAAAGTGTACTAATATTTAAGGACTAAATTGTAATTTAAAAACAAATTTAAGGACTAAAAAATAAGTTTTCCATAATAGTTTGGATGACAATATAACAAGTGAAACAATTTTAACACTATCAATAGATAACAAGTGTTTCAAAACAATATAAATTTCAGGTTTCCTTGCATATATTGAATCGGTTTCTTCATTTCAATTTGACAAGAAAAGGTACAAAACAACACATTAGCAAACACTAGTATCTTATAGATTTTAGCTGAAACCAAATGTGCAAAGTCTTAATTCTTTTGCCAAGATGATGATCGCCACAAATGACTTCATAACAATCATTTGAAAGCCACACATTACCAGACAGAGAAAGGCACATAATGTTTGTTACTAATGTATAAAGTCCCTTGAACAATCAAAGCTTGGCAACAAGGATAATCTGACCTCAAAACTTCAAGAATAAATTTATCTTAAGCTACTGCTGAAAAAGCCTAATGATTTGTCTAGTTCCTTTGGCAGACCATTGAATTTCATTCATATCTTTACCATGATAGGTAATCAATTGATTAAAATTAATACACAAAAAAAGATAATAAATGAGATATTTGAATACCTACCCATTTGCATTTTCAGCAGTCAGACTTGCACTATTGAGAATCAAAATCTGAACCAAACAAACATTTCCAAAAGAGGGAGGGGGGAATGAACTTGGTATTAGAACCAGCAATATAGCCATTTCTCAAAGTTCCGTTTTTTTTTTCTTATTATTCTGCATGTTTACTTCCACCAGAAGATTGGTCTGATTATGCTGTTTATATTATATGTATAACTGGTTTTGCTTACAAAAGAACATTCCCCTAACCAGTATTAAAAGTAACATGATGAAAAATTAATATCAATAGAGTAGGACTTTGATAGCACATATGTAGATGATGGCTCAATATTTAGTTCCTACTAGTGTGATTTATTATAAGTCATCAAGTTCTGAGGCTAAAAAAGAGGAAGAAATCCACTTAGACAAGATATTCTTGTTTCAAAGCATGGCATGTCCAAAAATGAGAGAAAAGTAGAAGCGATCATCACATTGGACTTCAAAATAGAAATAATAGAAAGGGATGAATAAAATTGTAACACAGCCATCATTTTATATAAAATGTTGATTTTCTAAAGCAAATGTTCACCATTAAAATATCAGCAAAATGATGAAAAAAAAGAAAGACACGGGAGAATGCCAGATGAGTACCTATAAGGTCAATCGTAGTTCCGTCTTCTACTAACCTCAGAGACAGAAGCTCCCAAATCCAAGAGTAACTGCACACTTTCAACATGGCCGTTCAGTGCTGCCATATGCAGAGCAGTGATGCCTCCATCAGAAGTTCAGTTAATCACCTCGTGTAGACCACTTTTATGCAACAACAGCAGACAAACAAAAATGGAACTCAATCCAACAGCATGACATATAATGTATGAATACAGCCTAAAAGAAGACTTTAGGATGAAACCTGAAAGTACCTTTGATCAAATTCCGAGATGGAATCATGATCCCCCTTCTGTAGTTTATGCCAAAAGTCAGGGATACTAGGTATGTAGTCTGCAAGAAGTAGCCGAATACACCTCGAATGGCCATTCAAAGCAGCTAAATGCAGTGCAGTGCCTCCATTTAGATAATCTGCTTTGTGAATCTGCAACCCCATTTCACAAACACTCCACACTCATTACATCAGAAACTTTTAGGCAATGCTAAAAAACACACACGAATTAGTCTGTGGTATAAGTCTTACATTGGCTTTTAAAAGAACAAGGATCTGTACAACCTCCCAGTGACCATGCTGACATGCTTGCATTAATGCAGTCTGTTCAAATGAACAATAGTAATTCAACCAAAACATATATATACCTGTAACATTTAATGCAATACAGCTATGTAGATAGAGAATATAACTCCAAAAACTACGATTGTAAAACTTGAGAGCTCGAGCAAACTCAAAATGAGGGTAAATTTGACATGTAAAAATAATTCAAATTCATAAAGTTTACCTATGCTAATAAATAGCTGACAAAATTATATATTTATACATAAATTTAAATGTAAAGTAAAACTTAAATTCATTAAAATCATAATCTATTCCATACATATCAGTATATCACCAATAACCATATTAAATAACGTATAAAATTGAGCAAAAACATCATCCAAATACATATCAACTTTCACCTAATACAATAAAAACTAAATAACATAACTCTCAAACTACAAAACTTAGTGGACAAAGACATTAGTACTTCAACTTCAGGACAGAAGATGATGAGATAAGAACATGAAAACTTAAGGTTTGATGCAATATTAGATTAACTGTGATATAATTGCTAACTCATGGTGAGTTTACCCAAGTTTACGAGTTTACCAAAAATTGGTCTGATTTTGTAAAATATGAATTTGATGATGAGTTAACAAAAACTGGCTATGTATAAACTTAAACACGTAAAATTTACTAGTTAACTGGAAAGTTTGACAACCTTGCTAAACACAAAAATGAACATGACTTTACTTGACCACGATAGTTCCTAAGATTAATATCAACTCCAGATTCAAGCAGGAGATATACTATCTGCAGAGCATGCAAAACAGAACCAATAACAGTGATGCAATAAATAAGATCAAGTGCAAAAAAAGGGCGGCCCAGTGCACGAGGCTCCCACCAAGTGGGGTTTGCGGAGGGTCAGATGTACGCAGCCTTACCTCTGCTTTACAAAGAAACTGTTTCCAGGATTTAAACCCGTGAGCCTAGATCACTAGGCAGCAATCTTACTGTTGCGCCAAGGCTCACCCTCTAAAATAAGATCAAGTGCATTTAAAAAAAAAAATAAAAAGAGAAATGTAAGTACCTCATGGTGGCCTTGAGCTGCAGAGTAATGTAGAGGTGAATTACGAACTCCAATGGTTGAATACCTTGCAAGACGAGGATTATATTCCAACAAGGCTTTTGCCTCTTGAACGTCTCCATCTCTAGCTGCAGAAACCAATCGCTCCCCGGAACCTGAACATCCAAAAGAATTCCCCACAAGGCTTAGGAATCTCATGAATTCTTCCTCTTGAGAAAACCAACCAACCTCAATTAATACACTCCGGGATTGTAAAGAAGCAACAAGAATTTCTTCCAAGCTACATAAAGAGTCCTAGATTTTTTTTCACATTCGGAATTAGATCCTCAAAGAGTCAAACCTTAATCAATCCAAAACAACTTCTTCCTTTCTTTTTTCACCAAACCAACAACCTCATCAAGAATTGGTTGCAATGATCAAAGCACATTAGTGTTTGCACTTTGCAGCATTAAATTGAAGCTTGAATCCTGGACAAACAGTGAATAGCCAATTTCCTGTACATATGAATGTCAAGTTGTCAACAAATAACACACCGTTGGACTAAATTATTAGTTTTTCCCCCCTCAAATCACCAAGCTGATAATCCTATATATGGATGAATCCATGAAAGAAACAAACCTTACATTCAGAGCATAGTTCAGTGGAAGGGAAGAGAAGAATTTATGCAAGAGACTCTTCTAAATCCAGCCCTCTGCCCTGAAAGACGAACTTTGAGTACTTCAAATTCACGCTCAGCTAAGCACCTCATATGATCCTAATAAGACTTAAACAAGGATGAAAACAAATCAGGAAAGAAATAGCCAAACAAGAACCACACACACTTAAACCCTGAATCAAGCACACACAAATTGATTTCAGAAGCAGAAATCAAACGAATTATGTAATTATCAATCAATGCATTCATTGTTGGGAAATTGAGGGAAAACTCACTTGAACGCCGTGATCGTAGAAGGATTCGGCGAGGGAGAGGAAAGAGGGGTCAATTTTGGAGTACAGATGTTGGCGGAGATGGGGGAAGCAGAGCATTGGGTCCTGAGATTGAAGAAGACGAAGTAAAGACTGGAAGAAAAAGAAGAAGAAGAGAGAAAATGGTGAGAACTGAGAAGGGGACGAAGAAAACGGAGGAGATTCCATAAAGTTTCTTGGCTAAAATACAAATTTAGTCCCATATCTTTTACTAAGTTCCCAATTTGGTCCCATATATTTTTTTGTTGTACTTTGGGTCCCATATCTTTGGGTCAGGTCCCAATTTGGTCTCATATTTTTTTTGTTGCAGATTTGGTCCCATATCTTTGGGTTCATTGCAGAATTGGTCCTAAATCTTTGAGTCAGGTTTAGAACTGGTCTCATATATTTACAAAAAGAACCAACTAATAATGATTGATCATTTTGCAAAGATATGAGACTAATTCTGCAACTTGACTAAAAGATACGGGACCAAAAATGATATGGGATCAAAATTGGAACCTTTTGCAAAGATATAGAACCAAAATTGCAACAAAAAAATATACAGGACCAAATTGAGAACTGAGCAAAAGATATGGAACCAAATTTGCACTTTGGCCAAGTTTCTTTAACTACTACATTTTAAAATTTTAAAAGGCTAAAGTGCACTTTTGGTCCCATAACTTTGGCAAATGTCTCAATTCAGTCTCATAACTTTTTTGTTGCAATTTTGGTCTCATAACTTTGACAAATGTCTCAATTTGGTCCCACAACTTTTTTTTGTTGCAATTTTGGTCTCATAACTTTTGAAAACGTCTCACCGTTGGGCCAAGCTAATTTCCATTCATTATTTGCCGTTAAAGATGATCTGGCATACTGAGTTGGATGATGACGTGGAAAATATGGGTGAAGTTATGGGATAGATGAAAATCAGCTTGGGATCAATAGTGGGACGTTTTCAAAAGTTATGAGGCCAAAATTGCAACAAAAAAAATTTTGGGACCAAAATTGCAACAAAAAAAGTTATGGTACCAAAATGAGACCTTTACCAAAGTTATGAGACCAAAAGTGCACTTTAGCCATTTTAAAATATTGTATAAAATAAACGTCAAAGCTCATTTTGTTTTTTTTTTTTTCTATTACAAAAAATATAACGTCTAAGCTGATTTTGGTTCTAGGAAAGTCAATCCCATAATAGCACATACTCCACATGGCATCATAAATAATCAGTTTGTAGTATTGTGTGATCCCAAGGCCTACTTATCAGAGTGTGTGTGTTGTGTGTATTTTTATATATATACCCGAATTGCAATTCATTTTGGTGTCTTAGCTTGTCTTCCATGAATAAAAGCTTAAATCTTTGTTTTGGTGAGGAAATAGAAAACAAGCCCAAGTTTAGTAAACATGTGACTGAAAACCCCATGTATCTTCCAACCATCTTTGCTATCTTAATAAAATTTGAGACCCACTTCCCATATTTGTTTTCTTACACACACACATGCTTTTTCTGATTCAGAAAAATTTTACGTGACAGAGGAGATAAAAAATGTGTAGCAGCAGAGAAAATACAGAAAGATAGAGATCAGATCTCAAGTCAAATTCATTACTAGCATGTACTTTATCCGTCTCTTAAATACATTTTTTATGGACTAAATTCTAGAGATAAGAAGACTAAAATGTATTGGTTATATGACTTTCAAGAATTAAAGAATTTAAACTAAAATTTTAAAGATTGACTTGTTATATCATATATCTTTCACAAACCAATTTATATGTTTACTTTTCTTACTGTACAGTAAGCCAGGCACAACATTTTTTTTGAAATGTTTTAGTAGTCTCTTAGAATCTTTTTCTCCTCCTTTTGCTATATTTAAACCTCTTCCTTCCCCTTGCTTCCTTCCCAATTCTGTCAGCTCAACATTCAATAAAACTCCTCACTACTTGAGACTCTGTTCATGCTTCAAATACTTCACTTGCAATAATATCTAACTAAGTCCCTCTCCCATGGCCACAAGGCTGTACCAAAGCATTTTTCTGCTTCAGATGGCAGATGAACAAGAAGAAGGTGGAGCTTTTTGGTTTAACGCCTAGAAATGTGATTGCTACAGTTAAATCTCTTTGAGACTTTTTGATAAATAATATATTATAATGATACACACCAAGAAACTCAAGGTTTAGAGAAAGGCTGTAAATTAGGCATAACCAATACAAGAATTACAACAAGATGGTTGTGTGTAACTTGTGAGAGAATTTATAATAGGATGCATTTACCCAGCAAGAACATCACCCAGCAGCTTTTGAACAATGTGTCTCTGAGAATTTGTTGGGTTATGTTTGTATTTACAAGCCATTCAATTTAATGGACTGACTATCAACAGAGGGTTTTGGAGCTTTGAATCATGGATTTTTAAAGGACTTGCTGGTGGATGGGTACCACTGAAATTTGTGGGACAAGTGAAAGAATTTCAAAAGAACAACAAAAATTTACAAAACTAAAAAAGAACCCCAAAAGAGACGAATAAGCATCAAGTGCCAGCAGCAACAGATTGATTCAATGAACAAAACCATGACCTCATTCCCTCTTTCACAGACAATGATCTTCTAAAACCCGAACCGGAATACTTGCCCAATTGGTTCCTCATGTTCCGGCCAGAAACCACTGGGGAGCTAACATCGCCTCCCAAGCACATGCTCGAGTTGAGCTTAAAAGAAGGGAACTTCTGGCAGCTTAGGGAGCGAAATGATGCCAATGGTGATCCACGAGCTGCTGGTTTGCAAAATGGGGTTTTCAGGTCACTTGGCTCCTCTTGTATCTCACTGGAACATGTGCAAAATGATAGGGACAAGTTTGTCCTTGGGGCATCCTTAATCAATGGTGGTGTCTCTGGAAGCTTCACATATGAGACTATGCCATGCCGGCATAGAGGACACGCGATCGAACCAGGAGGACCATTATTGGTTGTTGATGCAGAGTTTGTAGAACAAAGATACAAGGCACATTGTGTACAGAACTCATGGTCACAACCTACATGAAACTAGGGTTATAAAATGTATACTAGACAACACAATGCTAATGAGTAAACATACAACTTAGTTCTTGAAAGTTGTGGAGACAATACAACTTAATCCATTAATTCTATTTTTTAAAAACTACCTTATAGAGACAAAAGGACTAAAATGTATTGGTTCACCGTGTTTATAGATTAATGAGTGAAAACTAGACTTTCAGAGATTGAATTGTTTATTCGCATATCTTCCAGGGACCAATGTATATGTTTACTCCAATGCTAATTTATACCAAATATTTAAGGGATGTTTGTGCCATACCTTCTACAGCTACCACACATTTCCTTTCCAAACATACGGCGCATGGATCTGAACATGCCGGTGCAGTGTCAAGTGTCCGCCATCCACACTCTCTGTTAATAAGGGCAATCATAACATGAGAAATAACACAAAAACTCCATGTTTGAAGTAAAATCAACTTTATAGATTCAAATAGATAATGGTTAAGAAATTTTACTTTATAGTCTTTAAACTTATCCTAAAACTACAATTTAATAATCCCTGAATATTTGAAATATTTTTTTTTACAAACATTAACTATTTAGTCCCAAGGAATAACATTTCAGTGACTAAATAGTTTATGTTTATAAAAAACAGACCACAAATTATATTTTCAATATCTAAAGATTGTAATTTTAGGACAAATCCAGGGACCAAAAATAAGTTTTCTCATAATAGTTTGGCTGACAATATACCTCAATTTACTTGTTTAACCCAAAATCTAATCCTGGTGTCATCGATGATGCCAGATATCAACATGAAAATATTAGCACTACAAATGACGAAACTTATTTGCTAAGCAACCAGATTCATGACAGAAATTAGACAAAATTCTTTAGGCCTACTGATACAAATATAGCCATAGAGGGCAAATGAACCAACAAGGGAAACATTGGCTGAAACTTGAAATGGTAAGAGGATGAGACCAATGAGGCATACCGTGCAATTTTCACAATGCTCATAAGCGGAAGAGATAAATATGGCGAAGGAAGAACTTGTAAGTTGTCTTCTGGCCCATTGCTCAACAAGTTCTCAAGCCAATTTCTATGCCACGAACGCGCAACCATCAAAGGGGTCAATCTTCAAACAAAACACGAGCATAACAAGTAAGCAAACAATTTTAACCCTATCATAAATAAAAAAGTGATTCAAAACAATATGAATTTCAGATTTCCTTCAAGATCCCACATAGGATTATAGCCACCAATTTAGATATTGGAATTGGCTTCTTCATTTCAATTTAAAAACAATGATACAAAACACCACATTAGGAAGTATTACTATTAGTACTATTTTAGATTTCAGCTGAAACCTAAAGTTTGGCAACAAGGATCATCTGAATTCAGAATCAAGAATAAATTCAACTTAAGCTACCGCTAAAGAAAGCCAAGCGAATTGTATTTGAATACCTACCCATTTGCATTTTGAGCATCCAGACTGGCACCTTTGAGAATCAAAAGCTGAACCAAACAAATATTACCAAAGGGGGAACGAACTTGATATTAGAACCAGAAATATAGCAATTTTTTAAATTTCATTGGCTAGAAAAAATTAGTAGAAACATCATACATACTTGACAACATTGTGCATTTCCACCACATGCAGCATAATGGAGGGGAGTGCTCCCAGCACCTGCAAGTAGGAATCAACACAATTACTAAGTGCAAAACAAAATCACCTCGTACATATTAGTTTCATTTTTAATTTTCTTATAATTCTGCATGTTTACTTCCACCAAAACGTTGATCTGATTATGCTGTTTATATTATATGTATAACTGGTTTTGCTTACAAAAGAACATTCCCCTAACCAGTATTAAAAGTAACATGATGAACAATTAATATCAATAGAGTAGGACTTTGATAGCACATATGTAGATGATGGCAATATATTTTTTATTCTTACTAGCTTGATTTATTGTAAGTCATGAAGCTAAAAAGAGGTAGAAATCCACTTAGACAAGAAATTCTTGTTTCAAAGCATGGCATGTCTAAAAATTGGAAAAGTAGAAGTGATCATCACATAGGACTTCAAAATAGAAATAATAGGAAGGGATGAATAGAATTGTAACACAACAATTATTTTATATAAAGTGTTGATTTTCTAACGCAAACATACACCACTAAAATATCAGCAAAATGATGAAAAAAAGAAAGACACGGGAGAATGCCAAATGAGTACCAATTAGGTCAATCGTAGTTCCGTCTTCAACGGTAACCTCGGACACTGAAGCTCCCAAATCCAAGAGTAACTGCACACTTTCAATATGGCCGTTCAGAGCTGCCATATGCAGAGCAGTAATGCCTCCATCAGAAGTTCGGTTAATCACCTCGTGTAGACCACTTTTATGCAACAATGGAAAACAAACAAAAACGAAACTCAATCCAACAACCTAACATATAATGTATGAACACAGCCTAAAACAAGACTTTAGAATGAACCCCAAATTGAAAGTACCTTTTATCAAATTCTGGGATGAAATCATGATCCCCCTTTTGTAGTTTATGCCAAAAATCAGGGATACTGGGTATGAAGTCTGCAAGAAGGAGTCGAATACACCTCGAATGGCCATTCAAAGCAGCTAAGTGCAGTGCGGTGCCTCCATTAAGGTAATCTGCTTTTTGAATCTGCAACCCCATTTCACAAACACTTCTCACTTAATACATCTGAATTCTGAAACTTTAAGGTGATGCTAAAAAACACACACGAATTAGTTTGCAGTATCAGTCTTACATTGGCTTTAAAAAGAACAAGGATCTGTACAACCTCCCAGTGACCATGCTGACATGCTTGCATTAATGCAGTCTGTTCACATGAACAACAATAATTAGATAGAGAACATAACTCCAAAAACCAAGATTGTCAAACTCTGACCAAACTCGTAAAATTCAGGTAAATTTGACACATAAACACAACTTGTAAACTCATAAAGTTTACCTATACTAATAAATAGTTGACAAAACAATGCAAATTACATAAATTTAAATGTAAAGTAAAACTTAAATTCACTAAAGACATAATCTATCCCTAACAAAACCAATAACCATATATTACATAACATATAAAATTGAGCAAAAACATCATTGAAATACATGTCAACTTTCACCTAATGTTATAAAGATTAAATAACATAACTCTCAAACTCCAAAACTTAGTGGACAAAGACATTAGTACTTCAACTTCAGGACGAAAGATGATGAGATAAGAACATGAGAACTTAAGGTTTGAGGCAATATTAGAGTAACTGATATAATCACTGACACACCGATAAACTTGTGAGTTTACCCAAGTTAACTGGAGAGTTTGACAACCTTGCTAAAAACAAATTGAACATGACTTTACCTGACCACGATAGTTCCTGAGATTAATATCAACTCCGGATTCAAGCAGGAGATATACTATCTACAAAGCATGCAAAACAGAATAATTAACAGTGATCAAAGAAAATAAAAAAAAATAAAAAGGATGAGTAAACTAACAATTCTGTCCATGAAAGATTACAAAATTGACAACTCAGTTTCTGAAAGATTGAAACATACAGTTTAGTCCCTGAAAGAATCAAACAGTATACTTATTAATCCTTTTTATGGACTAAAAAGTATACCATTTGGTTCTTTCCGGGACTAACAAGTATAGCATTTGAATTTCTCGGGGACAAAACTATGTATTTCGATCTGTCAGGACCGAATTGTTAGTTTATTCAAGAAAGAATGAAAGAAATGCAAGTACCTCATGATGGCCTTGAGCTGCAGAGTAATGCAGAGGTGAATTGCGAACTCCAAAAGTTGAATACCTTGCAAGACGAGGATTATATTCCAACAAGGCTTTGGCCTCTTGAACGTCTCCATCTCTAGCTGCAGAAACTAATCTCTCCCCAGAAGCTGAACACCCAAAAGAATTCCCCACAAGGCTTAGGAATCTCATGACTTCTTCCTCTTGAGCAAACCAACTCAACCTCAATTAACACACTCTGGGATTGTGAAGAAGCAACAAGAATCTCTTCCAAGCTACCTAAAGGGTCCTAGATTTTTTTTTTCACATTTAGAATTAGATCCTCAAAGAGTCAAACCTTAATCAATCCAAAACAACTTCTTCCTTTTTTTTTCACCAAACCAACAACCCCATCAAGAATTTCTTGCCATGGTCAAAGCACATTAGTGTTTGCAGCATAAAACTTGAAGCTTGAAGCTTGGACAAACAGTGAATAGCCAATTTCCCTAAACTACTCGGCGTTTAAATATCAAATAAAATGACCCTTTATAAAAAAGAAAGCAAAAAAAACAATAGATTAGTTGAATGAATCATCCTTCGTGAACTTCGAGAAACCCAACCAATAGAGATGGATAAATAAATAAATAAATAAATAGGATGTACCTTTCGATGAATTTCTACGCTGTGCCCACACTGTTCCTTCTTGAAGAATGAACAAGGAAGAATCAAATTAAGTGTATTATTATCCTCCTAATCCAACAAAGAATCAATACGCCCCCTACTTTATTATGTATCTATCTCCTTCACACAGGAATCTATAACAATGGTTGTGTTTGAAGGATCAAAATTGAAAACCCAGAAATACCCAAAGACAGAAAATCTGGTTCCTGGGGGAATATTGATCAAAACTCCGTTAGCCCAAAGAGAAGGAATTATATTTACAGCGAAGACGAAAGAGAGAGAGAGGGAAGGAAGTGAAAGTTTCGTGCTTGCCCTTTTTTTGTTTGTTGGGTTAAAGTGGGATTTGCTAAAAATAAGAGAGAATAGAAAAAGAGGAGACAAATAAGAGAAAGAGAAGGTTTTGATTGAGGCGATGAAGTGGGGCTTGAAATGAACGAAAGAATAGGGAGGAAGAAAGAAGAAATGCGTGGGAGCATGATTGGCTATAATTAGAGAGTCAACTTCGTAGTTGGCAACTTCCTTTTTTTTGCCCCACCCTTTTCGCACAATATTTACATGGATCAAAAAAAAGTTAAAACTTTAATTTGATACTTGATGTTTATCTTAAATTTTATTTAAGTCCTTAATTTTTTTTGTTTCATTTTAATCTTTAATATTTTCTAAGGTTTCATTTCTTTTTAGGTTGCCCAAGGTATCCTCCAACTCAACAGGCTAAGGACTAATCCTCCGCAGATATGTGTTTCATTTAAGGGTTTGTCGTTGATCAATTGGTTGTTGCATATACAATGCAGGATTTGAACCCCCGACACTTGCTTAAGCGACCTAGTGAGTTTGACTACTAGACCAACCAAGTTTCATTTCTAGTTCATTTTGGCCCATGGTATCCCTCAGTCCGACAGGCCAAGGACTAAAAGTTTCATTTTGGTCCTTAATAAGTTTCAGAATTTGTCTATAACTACTTAATGTGATCATATTTCTCTTGTTTCAAAACTAAAAATATGATGAAATTAAAACTAGGAGTTATTCCTAACGAGTTCTTTTTCTTCTCAATTGGGACTATTGGCAAACGAAGTTCAATCGGATGTGAAATCGAGCCCACAAATAGGTCGCTTGTTTTGTGAAGTTTGACATATCTCCTTTGTTTTAAATCTAAATGCAACAAAATCAAAGCTACAAGTTGTTCTTAACAAGTTCTTTCTTAATCCAATTGGAGTTGTCGACAAACGAGATTAAATAGTACTTTAAAAGTGCATTTGGTCAAAAGTCAAAACACCAATATCAACTTTCAAAATATTATTTGACTTTATTTATCAACCGCTCTAATTAAATAAAGAAAAAACTCATTAAAAGTAATTCGTAACACTGATTTCATTACCTTCCAACTTAAAACGATAAAAATATAATCAATTTTATTAAATAAATATCAGACGTTCAAGCTCAATTTCAAATCTATTGGACCTTGTCTACACACAATTTCAATTAGGCAAAATAAAAAACTCAACAAAAATAATCCATTATTTAAACTTATATTCGAACTTGAAAAAGTATTGACCATCAAGAAATCACATAAAGTATAAACTGGGACACATGATTACTGGTTAATATTGATATTGATTTTTGTATATAAGAATTTTAATATAAAATTTGATAGAGAAATCACATAAAGATAAAGTATAAACTGGGACACAATTTTTATTTCTAATTAAAAGGTTAGAGAATCTCAAATCCCGAATATTATTGGGGTGTGTGAACTGAATGAGGAACAATGATAATGTGATGCCAACAATGAAAAGTCCGAGAAACAGAAAGCAAAAAGCTGTCTCTTTTATTTTTGGTCTGAAATTATGAGTGTTGAGCCAACAAAACACGTTCATGAATCATGACATCATATAACATGCCTATAAAATACAAATATAATATTTCAAAAAAAGATAATTTATTCAGGCCAAAAAATAATAGTTTATATTGTTATATAATTTAAAATATTATTTTTTGTTTTTAGATCTCATAATATTATAAATATTTATTTATTATTTGTAATATTTCTATAGTTTATTTTACGTTTTTAATAATTGAAAAAATCTGTATACATCTTATAATATACAAAACTCATCAATAACTATTATTATTATTAGGCCAAAATTTTAAATTGATCCCCTTTGTATGGGCTGGATTTCAAATTAATCCTTTATATTTCATTTGTTTCAAATTGATTCTATATGTTTTCATATTTTTTTTAACCAGTTTCAAACATACGTTTGAGACACAATTTAGCCTTATTTATTACATATCGTAAACCAATTATTCGTATCTTAGATTCAATTGGATTCGAAAATGATCTCAACTAAGTAGATAAAAAATCATTTAAAAGTTAGCACGTAGTTTCGAACTCGTCACATTCAAACTTGAAATAAGAGAAATATGACCAACTTCACTTGTATAATCGTGAAACGAGTTACACATTTTTCAAATTCGATTCCACCTCATTTGTTGACGATCACAAACTACTTGTCAAAAGATTTTAGTAACTCTAAATTCATTCTTTTTTAACTTGAAACGAAAAATATATATGATTGTATTCCATATCTTTTTAGACTAATTTAAAAAATTATAAAAATATATAAGATAATATAAAACAAATGAAATATAACACACGAATTTGAAATCAAATCACATTTTATCAACTATTATTAATATATTATTATTATAACCATAAACTATCATCTCTCGTCCTTTCCCAATCTTTCTTATTTATATCATCATCTCCAGACAAAACACTTTTTTTTAATACATATCCTAGTTTCCTACTCACTCTTTAGTCTTTAAGTACGCATAATTCATTATTCATCCATCAATTTGAGTTCAGTTAAAATTAAAATATTTATACCAATTTGATTTGATTAAAAATTATAATAAAGCACCGACTATGTTGTTTAAGTTTTGTGAACCTTTCCTGATTCTTTCTGTTGTCCGTTTAATTATACATTTTTAAAAGCATAGATATTTTCGAAATTCCAAATCCAATTCTTCTATTGATAATTTTTTTTTTGGACAGAATTCTTCTTTTGATATTTGATTGAAGTGTTTTGTAATAAAACTCGACAGGTAAAAAAAATGATGTATTTGTTTTACTTATATATAGATTATAATGTCTTTTATAATTATCATACTTAATTTTGTAACGTAATGGTTAAATAATTAAGAAATTTCGTTTAAATAGGTAATATGTGTATATTAATTCTATAATTAAATACTAAAGTTCGGGTAAACATAAATTTTTGTTTTTATTTACGTTTCATGAGACGATTTTTTTTTTTTATGTTTTATAGATATTTTTTATTGAGAGGAATTTAAATTTAAATAAGTTAAATTTTGAAATAGTGCGTAAGTGAAGAAGAAGGCAAAGTGTCGTATTCTATAACTTACTAACTTTACTTCGTTTGACAGTATTTGGTCAACAACATTCAATGATTAAGCATTTACTTTTGGTAGTTATTGACTTATTGTTTGGCTGAAAATATGAGTGCGTCCATTTAATGGACCCAATATTGAAGAAAACAAGAATTATAAAGATTTTAATATAAATCATTTTAAGTTTTATAGGACTGAATTTTTATTAATTAAATTACTATTTTCTTATAGTATATTTTTTCCTTTTAAAGAAAACAGAGACAAATATATTAAATAAAAAAATCAGATAAAATTTATCTGTTACATAAGAACTTTTTTTAAAATTATTGGTTTTCGTGTACGTGTAATTGTTTAAGCAAAAATCACATTTAATTCAAAAGTAAACAATTAAAGTCCCTCCAATAATATTGATTCTAGGTTTACCTCATCCTTTTACATGGAGTGCAATACCTTTCGATTATGATTTTTTATGATTAGGTATGATTAGGAGTTCTCAAATTTTCAAAAGCTAGAGTGCTTCCTCGCAAATACATTATTATTTTTTAGGTCATACTGTAATTTTGGTCCATTATCTTTGGAGTATATTGCAATTCAACTCTTTATCTTTTCTATTGCAATTTCGGTCTTTTAAGTTTTCGTAAGTTTCACTCTTTAGTCTCAACGACTTAATATATGTGACTATCTCTTTTTCATTTCAAGTTCAACGGCAACATATCCTGAGTTACATATTGTTTTTGATGAGTCATTTCTTTATTCAATTTACCAAACAATGTCAAATTGGAATATGAAAGTGAGTCACTCGTTTCAAAATGAAATGAACAAATTAAAGTAAGTCATATTTCTTTTATTTCTAATCTGAATACGACAAGTTTGGAGTCGTTATGGTTACTCTTGACAAGTGCTTTTTATGCCTAGTTGGGGTCGTCAACAAATATGGTCAAATTAAGGGTGTTCAAAACTGAACACAATCAATTTGACCAAACCAAACCATACCGAACCGAAGCAAAACTGAACTAAACTGATCAATTGAGCAGTTTGGTTTGGTTTGGTTAAAAATGCATTAAAATTGGATGGTTTGGTTCGGTTAACAATTTAGACATACAATTAACTGAACCGACCGCTAGCATTTATATATAGTTATTTTTACTTATATTGTTTATCATCATTTGATTTTATTATATTTTTTTATTGTGTTATCTTATTATTGAATCATAAAATTTGTTTTATCTTAGACAACAATTAACAACTATTATTCGTCATACAATTTTATCCTCCCAAATTTCTAATCTCATTTGTCATTTTTTTATCTATTCTATAAATTAGACTTATTACTCCAAAACAATATTTTTTTCTCTCTAATTTTATAATAAATTAATAAAAACAACTAATAAGCTTGTTAACCGCTCCAACCGACCGCCCAAACCGCCTATTTATTGGTTTGGCTAAACAAATTATTTTTAACTGCTTGGTTAAGAATTATTTCAAACCAATGTGAGCGATTCGATTAAAAATTTTATTCAAAACCGTCCAACGAACACCCCTAGGTCAAATAGAGCCTAAAAGTCTAGGCAAAAAAAAAAGAATCCTAAAAGTGGTTTAATTTTCTATATTTTTTTTCATTTTTTGGTTTCATTACCACTTTCGAGCTTGATTTAACTTAATTTATTGACAGTCCCAATTATACAGAAAAAGTACTCATGAAGAGTAACTCATAGTTCCATACTCGTGGCAATCAAACTTGAAACAAGAGAGATATAACCTACTTAGTTTGTTGGTCAAAGTCCTATTTTGGTCCCTCTGTTATGCTCCTTGTTCCAAATAGGTCCCTCAGTTATTTTTCGTTCCATATTGGTCCCATAGTTATCCAAAACTTATCAAAGTTGGTCTCTTTAACGTTTTCCATCCATTTTTCTGTTAAAAAAAGAGGTAAATTAAAATTTCATCCCCAAAAGTTTTATTTTCTTATATTAAGGTCCTTTTCTTTTTATAATAGGATCAATACGTAAGAAAAAGAAGTAAATTAAGATTTTAAGTAAATTTGCCCAAACACAATTAATCTCTCTCTCTTCCACCCATGACGCCCAAGATTTCCCCCTGTCG